>JAFELO010000377.1:38504-53059 GCA_017140195.1 Eumaeus atala | reverse complement strand
GTCTACAACCAACAGCAGCGGATTGACGCTTTAAAAGTTATTTGGAAGGACATACTCGTTATTAAAAAGAAGAAACAAAAGTGACAAGAACAGTGGTTTGTCTTCTTCCGGTGATTTCTTTTGTTCATGTTTTTCGTTCAAAATGGCCAATTTTATTATGAACATAAAAAAACAATCCGTAATCATTATTTTAAGCAATAGCTATCCTATGTTATAATCAATAACATTAATTTGTCGTTACATAAGATAAACAAGTTAATGTATATATATATATATATATAAATTATTAAAACCACAGAATATGTAAAAGGAAGATAGTTTAAGTTTTCTTAGAATATGTAAGGAATGGACGTTCTGTACCTTCTTTCTACCTTCTGTAAGTAACGGTTTTCTGGTATGACTGTTATCTGCATTTCTGGTATGATGGTTTGTTTAGGGACGACTCGAACTTGGTTCGTATTTATGATTAATCTTTTCTATTGGTCAATTACTGCGAGTCATCATTGAGTCTTGCAGTCATTGTAACGATTTAGCGAGATCACATGCTATTTTAACACAAGGCTTTGTTTATTAACCCATGGCCACGTTGCGTTCCCTAAATCCGCTCGGTCACCATGGTATTAATGGGTAGTGCCCTCATAAGTAATATCGAGATAGCCGATATTGGGACTCATTAAGAGTCATTTTGTAGATAAAAACTGGCTTACGTAATATACAGAGTTTGGAGATTTTATTTTTGAATTGTTGTTATCATAATTGGGCAAACCGACAGGAGAGCGATAAATATTAAGCGAGTTTCGTTCCAGTTAGATGTCTACTTTTATATCGAGCTTTCTATCGAGTTCATATCTTCGTTGTCCTTCAAAAAGATTTGGATTGCTATATAAAACGCCGCCACTGTAGAAAATTTTCCGCTTGCTACACCCATTTAACAGATCGTTGTTACATAATTTCCTATGCCTCCTAAAAATAAAATAAATAAAGATTGATATGTTTTATTAACTTAAACGTATTTAAAACCTAAAGTTCACGGGAGAAAATGTTCGTCAACCTCTCTTGCGGCGTGCGGGCTACAGGACCACATCGCTTCAGGTGTCCCCGCATTAGTTACGTCGCACCAGACATGACAAATTGATTACACACAATACGCAGTGTTTAATGAGATGCTAACTCTGTCGCTACCCTCGTATTCAGTTACAATTCTAACAATTTAAAAGTGTAAAAGAGCCTTTATGGAACAAAATACACTTTTTCTGAACTACTTAAGCAATATGATGTCAGTAAAGGGAAGGACCCTTTAAACGGGTCATGTTTTACTGAAGTTTGTGGCTGCACTTGCGCCAACTAATTGCCCGGCCATCACAAAAATACTTCATTCCACCTGATGTCCGGACAGACTATGGCTGGTCCCATATGCTGTATCTATATACAGGACAATCCATCACGGCGGGCGAAGGCTCTCGCAGTGGGACTCACAGTCACTCGCAACAGTAAAAGCATTTTATCTGCGACTAAAGTAGAAAAAAATATGTTTCAATATGTTTGCTATAGTGTGGCCCATGATAAGACGAGTTAGCTATGCCCATCATCACAATAGTGAGTGACTGAAACAAAGCAGGACAACATTGGAGTATGTCGATCGCTTTGCGATCCTCCGGCACTATCAAAACAATGTCGGCCATACGTGGCCAAACATATTTCGCTATATGGTTTTAATGTTTACGGGACATTACTGGAATTTCGCATTGTGTGGTATTGCTAGCAACATGGCCGTCCACTGCGTTGCAGTGAAACATTGCGGGCTTAGAAGCCCTTTAGGAGACGTAATAAGCTATGTTAGTAAGGACGACACGAAAGGAAGGCTTTTATACCGGGGGTTTGGTTAAAATGTTGAAACGCGGATACTTATTACATACATTGTAATGTTTGATCTGCGGTTAGATAAACGAAGATCGGACGTGCATTGAATAAAACAGAGGGCAACATAAAATTGGTTTTCCAAAATTAAACCTTTGTCTGTTGAACATTAGAATTAGTAAACAGAGGCAGCCCTGGGGTAAACGCATGCCTGGACGTATATGGAACGAGCAGCGTTATACGTTTATTTCCGGCCCGACCCTATTCCGGAGTCAGACGCAGACGGGCTCTACATAAATCAAACCCCTGCTGGATATTTGTTTGATTGGTCCAACATATCATTTCTGAGTGAATCGTCGTGGTCAATATTTCATGGAAAGAATCTGGAATCAATCTTGGCGATTGAGTATCAGTATGAAGCGCTTTGAATTACATATTAACTTATAAAAATTACGTGTTACGGTGTTCGTTCGTACTAATAGTCTCTAAAATTACTGGATTTCACACAGATATGTAACGTAGTTCAATTTAACTATGGACCATATTTTATTTCGATTAGTAACCTCTATTTTTAATTCTGCACAAAGACGTGGCCCGGTACGCTAGTTTAACCGCAATTTATTTGTAAAGGTTTTAATTTCTGTATATTTGAATAATGAGATTACAATAATTCGACTACTGAGACCAAGCAAGCCATTAAAAGGCCATTATCAAGGAGCGCTATCCTGTAAAATAATGTAGCTTACATTGATGATAACGTCTGAAACTAATATATATATATATATAACTGAACCCTGATCTGAAACAAATATATATATATATATATATATATATATATTTGAAATAGTTTTCTTAAATAGATAAAAGTTGAATTTATTTCAATATATTGTATTACAATCTGCATTCATAAACAGTCATGAAGTCTCGTCTGGTTCAGAAGGGAGGTCGTTGTCTTTTAGCTACACTTCGTGAATAATTTGAATCCATATATAATTGAATCCATTGATACTATCTATATATGATAAATGTTTACAATTAAGTCACATGTCATTAAATAAAAAATAATATAATATAGAACATCATTATCATTACTGTGCTATGTTATATTAATTTCGATTTGATAATAAAACACAAGTAGCGTAGGTAAACTTTAAATTTCATAAACTGTCTGTTAATCTTTAAAATAACTAATGTGTTCTCACTTCAGTTATGATCATCATGTTCCGACTAAAACCTGAAGGGTAAAACCGTTAGGCACTGCCAGTTTAACATAATCCTCGTTTTATTGCAACTCCACAGAATACCAAGTTAAGTAATAAACATTTTTACTCTGTTTCTCCTTCTTTCCGCCCGTGGCTGTATATGAAAACCGATTTGTTGTTGTTACCGAGCAATTTGCTTTGATACTGGAACTGTTGTTTCCCCATTTTCAATTTCCATTTGCTTTTGTCGTTCTTCCACGTACTTATGTTTTTATTTTCCTCACCTTATTTGTTATATTGCACTATGACCCGATGTATTTAAAATAGGAATGTATACTACCTGTAATAACCTGGTTGAATGCGTGAAAATCGAAAGGTCGCTCTAGTCGGGTGAAGAGAAAACTCATCTAACATATACATGTTAAATCATTGGCTTATTTTTTTACAATTTTGTATTTGAATATAAGTCCTAGACATTTGTATAAGTACAAAATAATTGGAAAAAGAGGTTTTTACACAAAAAATCAAAAAAAAAAAGGGGCAGAGGTAGTGCCATGCATGGTGCATAACACTACATCATCCTATGCAACGGAATTGGGCCGGCACCTCTCGCTCACTTAATACCGGCGTAAAGTGTCAGCGTCCCTGTCGCGATTCGTGCGGTTTGTGAGTAGCCGGTGGCCCATTGGTGGGAGGTGGGTAATAGGTGGGCAACGCATCTGCGCTATACTCATGCGAATGTCCATGGGCATCGGTAGTCACGAAAACGCAGCGATTTCTCGTTCACCCCCTTATGCTGTATGTAAAAAAAAGTTACTAAAGTAATTCTTTGATAGTTAAATGTATACTGGCAATTTAAAATTATAACATTGTACACACTTACACTTTGGTTATGTTTTGCTAATGAATGCAATATCTATTTCTACACTTTGTTTTATATTCTCTACACAAAATACTAATAAGCGTTCCAGAGATCACCGTGGCCTGTCAAATTTGTTAAGGAAGCGTCCGACAAGTACTCATTACGTAAAAGTCTTTGTTTGAACATTTTCTTCAGGGTTTTTTTATGTCTCAAAGTTCTTGAACTTGATACGAGACTAGATAAATTCGGTAGGTATACGTACTATTTTTTGTAGTAACATTATAGGATTTTTTAGCTATCCCTATTATATAAATATATACTATCGAACGAAGAGTGTAAGCAGACACAAATGACTTATCTATTCTCTAATGAGTGAGATCACGTGTAAATCGTAACACCGGCATGTAAATGGCCCAAAAATAATCTAAATGGACCGGAACTTCCTTAGCCTTAGCCCTTAGCCCACTAAGCCTAAATTCTGGTAAAAACAAAACTATTTTTTAGACCTGAATTTAGACTGTGGAAACGGAGAGAAGCCCAATACAACTTCATCGTATTGCTATGAGTGCGCGTCGGGTGACAAGACTAGGTTGGGGGTCAACAGAGGACACCCCGCGCGCTCTCTCTCTCTCTCTCTCTCTCTCTCTCTCTCTCTCTGATGGCAGAGATGCATCCCGATATGAGAGTGTTTATAATAGCTAATTAAATTATTATTTTCATGGCGACAGTGAGATTAGTAATATATTCGTATAGATTGAAGTCCAGTTGTAAAAGTATTTATAGGCAGTATTTATTTTACTCGTGACCTCCTCGACCTGTACTTGGCACAGTAATGAATGTGGTGTTCAGCCGTGTGTGCTGTTATCTCATCGCTATAGTATAAGTAAACGCGTGGGAATCTCGTTCCCGGTCACAGTATACGTAATGTACGCTGAGTGCAAGAGTTCATTATGCTATTGTATATTCTATTTTGCCATTAAAGCCACCATTTCGGATCTTCCTGGGCTACGTGTCATGTTAAGTGTGAATGATGGATGGGGATGGTTAATGGTGATAACGATACATGAAGATGGATAATGATGGACGTTTGATATGGATGGCGAGGAAAATGTCCGTTATAAGTAGAGTAATCCGCACTGTTACTTTCTTCATCCTCTTCAGTTGCGCAAGGCGCATAGCTGTCGCTTCATGTGAGTGAGAAGAAGCCGGTATTGCCTGTCTAATTCGGCTCCAAATCAGCATGGATTATTTTTATTTTGTCCTATTGAAACTGTTAGCCTAAGTTTAGCTTCTATACTCTATCACATTGTGTACCCAGTGTCAATGATATGTTACAGTCGAATCGGATGGGCAGCATCTGGGAAGTACCTTCTTAAAATACCCGCGCGGAGTAGGGCGTACTATATCGCGTTGCGTACGGTTTGTGTGAGTTTATGACCGTCTGACAGAATGATGATGATATGAAGAGGGCAACACATTAATTTTCCTGTGATAATTCAGATGTGTGGGCGATTTGAAACAATTTACTGTTCTGGTTAAACACACTACGGGCATTAAAACAACGCATAAAATGAAATTCATAAAAGTTACACGAAAACTTGTTGGAATGGAAGTGCATGGCCATTTTCACGACCATTGTTTATAGATTTTATGTTTTGTGTTGAGATTTGATTGTCATTTCACAAAAAAAAATGCGAGATTTGTGTGTATGTTGTAATTTTATGGAATATTTTCACAACACTCACTTTATTTTTATTTTTTTATGTTCTAGAAAGCGAGTTTTGAGCGGTTTTGGCTTGAAAGTGAGACAAACATTTTACTCCTTTTTTTAAATTTTGTAATAGCGGTAGGTATATTAATTAGTCCATAGGATACTGTTAACGGCCACGATAAAGTTGTAATGTTTTTTTAGTAAAGTTCCACTTATTTACGCTAGCTTAGTGTAAGCTGGTGAATGCGTGACGAGAGTGTTACGAAAACTAGGCCAACGGAAGTTGAAGGAGATATAAGATGTGAAGAAAGAAAGAGCGTCGTGTATCACTGAAACCTTCGTATATAACTGGACAAGAGAGAAAGAGAGATCCGAGCTTACATTTTCATTCTTCCTTTCCCTCATGGCCACTTATGTTTCGTATCACTAAAGAAGTTTTATTTCGGACGTGTGGCCTAACGCGAGCGTAGCCCAGGGCGGAAACATATTTTAGTCTTATGATCGTTTTGTATTTGACGAGTGCAATGCCAGGAAGAGTGAATACAACGCAGTGAACCTTGGCCTAACATCGTCAGCGTGTAACTGAAATGCTTTTAGCATACGATAGCTACCATAACATGCATGAGGTTAAGAACAACAGAGTCGATATCGCAAATGATTGCATTACATGCACTCAAGTCCTTCCGTTATGCGTCAGCGTGTGCGGCGAACCCTTGGAAAATAATTCGCTTAGCACAGCTTAGTTGCACGGGTAACTAAATTACGATACACATTACACATTGTTTGTCTATACTTATAATTCTAATGAATATACGACCTTTTTTAAGTGTTAGGCAATAAACAAACCCTAGGTAAATTAGTCTGGTTTAAATTTGGTGGTTTGTTGGCTTCGAATGAATATAGCGTATAACCATACTAGTCCTTCACTCCCATACATACATTAAAAACCTTCGACTATTAAGTTTCTTAGGCCTAAAAGAGGCTGGCTCTACTAAAATGTGGTTATTTTTCTTCACATTTTAGTCACAGTATCTATCCCCTGAACTTGAGGCCCAAGTAAATTTACAAACCTTCGTAACTTCATCGTCATCACCTGTCCTAATCAGTCTACTGCCCAACCCATCTTTCACAACAACAACATATGTTCACACCAGTTTCGTGATGGTACGAACCAAGTGCCTCATGTCGCGATCCCAATAGATTTGGCTTGCCTCCTCCATACTTCAGCTTGTTTTCATACAAACGACGCTTGTAAAGACTTGACACCATCGGGCAGAGATCTTGGTATGTTAGTTTTACTGCTGATCCATCCAATGCACAAAGTATAATAATACATACTATAAAACAAAATTCATAAAATATATCTGTCTCTGTGATCGATTTTCTCTTTTTTTCTACTGAACAGATTTTCACCAATAGATAGTGCGATTCCCGAAGAAGGTTTTAGTGTTTAATTTGCTCGCGTTAACTGTCAGAATTCTGTTTGTCACGGGTCCATCGCCAGCGTGGCGGATCGCCAGTCCTATTATATGACTTACTTGACCTAAATTACGACAAAATAAAAACTTAGAGCTGGCGTGAAATGTCCTTGTAGCCAGACGTGTATTGATCTAAATTCAACATACAAAGGGTGCCTTAATGCCAGGCTGATTTATAAGGCGGGAAACGTTTTGTGAAATGAAAAACGTAGGTCCAGTGACTTAGCGACCGTCGTTTATCTCAGGAAGAAAAACATCGTGCGTTTTTCCTTTCAGATACGCTTTATAAAAATCTATCAGGGACAATTATTTGATTTATTTTATAAATTATTTTTATTGTATGGGAGGCGGACTTATTAAGTACAAGAAATGCTATTGCCAATTGCATCTAAATTGGGCCGGCACGACCGGGGAGGTACTTCTCGCTCACACGGTACTGCCGCAGAATGACGTTGTTTGAGATTTCGATTGCCTGACTATCCAACGCTCAGTCGAAACTACTGAACCGATCTAGCAAACTTGGCTACGTGTAGGTTATATGACCTACACCGCATCCACTAGGAAATGTTTTTGAAAATGTCCCCTGAGGAGGTGGAAATATATGGGATAAGGGAGAAAGCTTCCGCGCTGAAACCCGGGGCAACAGGTAGTCAAAAATATAATTTATCTTTTATAGATATGTACCGCGTTCGGGTCGGGAGCGGCGAGTACACAAATTCCTAGACTCTGCGTCTTTTAGTAATTTAAAGTATAAGATGGCACAAAAAGGCATCGAAAACCTTTTACATGAGCTTCAAAAGTCAATTACTAGTTTAACATAATAAGTAAATAGCTTAGAAACTAAAATAAATGAACAAAATGTGATAATTAACAATCAAATTGAAGTGATTATTCTTTTGAAGTGTTTCCCTAAGACGTCAAACGACATCCAATCAAAGGAAGTAACAGCCGAGTAGATGTCCACCGAGAATAAAGTGCTGCAGCGCCCAGTGCGACAAGTACGTTTAAAGCCAACTACATGTACAGCTCCTAGTAAGCGATCAAATATGACCAATTGTGCTCGTAGCGACGATGTCGACTTGAGCATGCGCGGGGCTACGCCAACAGCGGATCTTCACGGTAAATCAAATTCGCCTCTTAGTTAAATACAACGGCAACTCCGGTGTCAAGTATTACGAGGGAGAAGGAGGAGATCGATAGAATCGATAATAGTCATAACGACTGGCAAGAAGTAAATAAACGCTCGCGTAAAAGTAAAAGAGCAATTATAAGAGGAAGCGGAATGTTTGATACCGAACCTCAAACAGTAGAACGAATTAAGAAAATTCACACATGCTTCTTTAAGTCCGATACGAGTGAGGACAATTTAAAAGCATATACGATTATAAAAAATCCACACGATGGACATGTTGTAAAACTTGTGATCAAATTAAAATTAAGACACGATCAATATGCTTCATTTGTTATTACTCTTCCAAATAGTAAGTTTAGTTTCTTTATGAGTGCCGACAACTGGCCGGAATGCTCAGAAATAAGCGAGTGGTTTCGAAGAGGCGCCGGGCACGCCGTGCGACCGCTCATTAGACGCACATTTCGTGGCTACTCCGAATCCGAACCTCGAGAAATAAATACATTTCTACCCTCATTACTAATAGAAAAACAAAATCTCGAAAAACTTGTTCATTTTTATCAAAATGTAAGAGGATTATGCACAAATCTACATGACTTCTGCTCAGCGATTACTACTTCTTCTGCAGATGTCCATCTCATTAGTGATACTTGGCTCACTGACGGCATAGCCGACTCGGAAGTGATTCCTAACAAATTTACTTAGTTGATATAGAAGGAGTATTCGTCAAGGAGGAGGGGTTGCTATAATTGCGCATTGTAGGTATGCATTCGTGTATCATACGACGGAACACTTCAGTGGTGATATTGTATGTGGCGGTTTATACTTAGGTAATAATTTTATATGTATTTTAGTCCGCACATATATACCACCAAGATCATGTGATGCTGACTAGATATGTGTTTATGAATGTATTCAGAGAGTTTATAATTGTTACAACAATAAACAAAAAAAATTACAACATAAAATATTATTGTGTGGTGACTTTAATTTTAATTCGGCATCTTTATGTGTAAAATCACATATTGATTCTTTTTTGAGTTTTTGTAATCTGGTACAAGTTAATCATATTTGTAATAATAAAGAACACCTATTAGTCCCAGTACTTGCTAGTGAGTCGTTGAGTTAAGTAGTGGTGCGTGAGGCAGATGAGTCACTTGTTCCTCCTGATAGCTACCATCCTCCGCTTGAGATTACTTTCGATTGCACCTTTGAATTTAATTTCAACGACAATTGTGACAGTAAAAGGAATGGGATTAAAAAAAAAATGTAATTTTCATATTCTTCACGAACGATTGTCAGAAGTAGACTGGTCTTTATTATATACCATTTATTATCCCCAGGAAACTATTACAGTTTTTTATTATATTATTGAATCATGCTCACTTGACTGTGTTCCTATCAGAGAGGTCAAAGAAAAAGTCGAGGTACAATTATTCTCCATGATATAGTAACGACACAAAAAATAACATAAGATTAAAGGCCAAATGCCATAAATTATTTAAAAGTTTATTCAAATTTTATTAATTTAATTATATTCAATTTTTTTTTATATGCTGACGACCTATTTAAAAACATCAAAAAAAAAATTGTTGTCGTCCACGAAACGATCTTCGGAGGTTCGAACAATACTGACAATTTGATAAATTAGAACTTAATGTTGGTAAATGTTATGCGACGAGATTTACACATTGTCATTAATTATAACTATACACTTAAAGGTCAAGAGATCGATAAAGTACGTAAAATAAGGGATCTTGGTATTATACATGACTCTAAACTGACGTATGAAAAGCACATCGCATATATTACCAAGAAAGCCTACAAGACTTTAGGATTAGTTATGCGCTCTTGCTCAGTATAAAAGTCGCCAAGATTCTGTTCTGGTCATACGTTCGTAGCGTACTTGAGTACAATTCACAATTTCAATGTAAAATATTTGACACTATCTACAACCTAATGTATGAGATACCACATGCTGCCACTAATAGAAAGACGTAAGATAGCAGATATAGTATTATTGGTCAAAATTGTAAAATATTTAATCGACTCCCCATATCTTTTGTCCAAGATTAAACTAAAGATTCCATCACGATCTGGGAGAAAACTAGCATAAATTCTGCATGTGCCTCGTCGCTCAACAAATTATAGACAAAATTCATTTTTTATAAGATCGCACTGAACGACCTTGAATCTCGACGGATCTTTTTCATTCCTCTCCTATTGCGTTTAGAAACACACTGTTTAAGAATTGGTTTGCTGCTGTTTCCTAATTGTTATCTTTTTTCTTTTATTTGATTGTTTTTATTTTTGTTAATTCTTGAATTACTATAACCATCAATTTTGTTAAATGTGTAATGTAAAACTCTGTTCCTAACTAAACCACACATTAAAACTGCTTTTGTATAAAATGTAAAAAAAAAAGAAAAAGAACAAGCATTCTAGTTTCAAAATGTGAAAACATGTAATCGATGCCTTGTAATCTCCGTACTTTAAAAAAAATGTGTGAGCCGCAACTTTTTTTAGAATTTTGTAAAAACCAAACGAAGCCATTAGAAAAAGAGTACTAAGAAATGGCCAATGTGTCGAGCTAGAAAATGCGCCAATTTATACGCTAAATACTTCAGATCTGTTTACGCGACGGTACTGCCGCGACTTTGTGTCAGCGATGCACTCAGAGTGTGTGAGCTCCTCACGCTCACCTCCCCGAGCCAGAGGAAGCGCCTGTAAGGTCAGCAGAGCATATCCCTGCGAGTAAACATGGGAGCCGGCCGCTACGTCCGGAATGACGTGATCGCGCGAGACCTGTATGTCGAGTCTGTCGGTGAGTTTGTGGCCCGATTGTCTCGAGCATGTTCAGTGCCGCAGACTATGGACCGCATGCCCATCACCCGACGGGCGGCTGTACCCGCGTGAACTCGTATCCCGTGTTCTACCAAGCGGAGAGGTGTCCTCTGCCCCGACAATCAAGACGAGGATCATTCACTCACATTCATAACCCACACCACAAGACGTCATCTCAACACACTACCCACCACACCTGCAGGACAAATCGAAATCACAACTTCAGGCCATACGGCCTTAGCACCTAGGTGCGTAACAACCCACCACCATCAGTGGGTTGCCCCATCACCGAGGTGAGAGCTGCCTCTCGCGAACAGACCCGGGTCATGAGGTTTGCCTCCAAAAGCTGCAATCCTCGCAGGCCTCACCAGGCCAGTGAAGAAGACCCACGGACAGAGTGTGTGACGGTCGTAGTGATCGTACACACATTGACTCCTTACGCCGTGACGTTGTGAGGAGAACACTAAACAGACTCAAAGCAAAACCTTCTGCTGGCCCGGAAGACATTACACCTTATATAATCAAAGACTGTGAGAGCGTCATTCTAGAACCGTTGAATTACATTTTTAATGTTTGTTTTAGGAGCATTCCTTACTATCCTGAAATTTGGAAAACGTATCGCATAGTTCCGGTTCCTAAAAATCAATAATTTCAGAAGTACCCTATTATAGACCAATAGCGGTATTATCAGTTTTTGCCAAATTGTTGGAATCCATATTGGAAAGTCGTATAAGAAAGCAATTGGAATACCTGGGCGGGTCGTTCCACAAGTACTAATCTGCTAGCCTTATGGAATTATGTAACAGGGGCAGTAGATAACGGGGCACAGGTCGTTGCGGCTTATTTTGAATTCCAGAAAGCATTTGACTCGGTTGACGACACACTTCTTCGTAAGTGCGCATTAATTGGCTTTACTCCGTTTTTACTTCAGTTCTTTACCAGTTACCTCAGAGACCGGAGACAGTATGTACGATACGAGGAATACCGCCCGGAACCCCATTATACGTATTCGTGGTGCGAGTCAAGGTAGTAATTTGTGTCCCTTGGCTTTTTTGATATTTACAAATGATTTGCCGATCTCAATTACTGGTACTAATTGCCTAATAGTAAGCAATTAGTACCAGTACGCAGACGACTTAAAAGTCTTTTATAAGGTGAAATGTTTTTCTGATGAACAGATACTTCAAACTGATATCGATTGTGTAATGCAATGGTGTAACCTAAATAAATTACTTTTTAATGATGAAAAATGTGCAGTTATTATGTTTTCGATGGAACCAATGATAATTAATTACCACGCGTAGAGACTGTAAGAGACTTAAGCACGAAAATGTCGGAAGACTTGACATTCCGTGTGCACATACAAGGCATTTGTACAAATGCCTATAGAAATAGGTATAGGTTTTGTGATTCGTCATGCTCAGCATTTCAGAACTATTCCCGTCATAAAGCCTCTCTATAATGCATTTGTAAGAAACAACCTTGAGCGGACTAGTGTTGTCTGGAGCCCATGTGAAATAAAATACGTTGACATGGTTGAAAAAATACAAAAAATTTTATTCGTTGGTTGTACAGGAAATGGTACAGATATTCAGTAGGATATCCTACCATATACCCAAGTCTGTTCCTGCTGGGGATGGTAGGGTATTACAGACTACAGTCGCGCTTCTCCATTATGTCGTTAGTCTGTTACAGGGTAGAGAAACTAATTCTGCTGTATTGGCTAATATATGTTTCCATGTACCGGATCACTACATGTATGCTCGTCGTCGTAAGCCATTCGCGTTGACCTTTTGTAGAACGGCAAGTGCAGGACGAGCATCACGGGCTCGCGCGCTCCGCTTACTTAACGACTTAACACATCAAAACACCGAACTAGACATGTTCCACCGCATCAGTGCCTAAAGTTAATTCACCGAATTTAGGAAAATAAGTACCTAGTAATTATTTCATTGATAAATAATTGAGAAAATAATTGTATGTATTTAATATTAATGTTTGTGTATTTTTCATGTAATTGTGTATGTACCCTAGCTTATAGTGTATGTAGCCTGGGAGATGAACTGGGCGACTGTAATGTCTCCTTGGGAATGTCTTTTTACTAATAAATAAATAAAGAAATAAATTAATGTTTATACGAAGCGGATCTCAAACTAGTTTTTGTTTTCAATTACTTAATGTAAGTTATATTTTAAATAAAGTGTTAAGTGTTAAATTTTCCTTTTGAATTACAATAATATGAAACGTAATATTCTGCGACATAAATTTTCTAACAAGTAAGCGAAGTGGGTACGAAACTTAAGCTCTTGTTGGATTCATAGTTCCGACGATGTAATAACCTCGGTATAACAGCGTTAACTTATTGAATCGAAACTTGTACCGCAATAGTTAAAGTGAAATTTGACTGAAATTAAAAGGAAACGAGCAAGGAAGGACAAAATGGGGAAATACGTTGGCGTCGTTTAACTAAGTGAGACACAAATGAGAATGCGTAATGATAAGATCTTTTATACATCTAAATAGTAGATAGGCAAGTGAAGTATGTAAAATATGGGATTAAATGTGCTTAATTGACTCAGAGCGGTAAAGAATATTGAGGTGCCTCCTCGATCGTTTCGAACCAATTCAGCAACATGCAGCCTGCCACTACCTCTTCTTACATACAGTTACTTTTCGTACACCTAAAGAAGTGTTTGTGAGCACACTCGTCTGTTACCGTTCTTTATTTTTGATTCTCTTCTTTTGAAGAACCCTCTCCTCTTCACCCTGAAGTTTTTCTTAGCATTGGAGGGCAAACGAGATATCGGAGCCTTTTAATGACTACCGACGCCCATGGACATTCGCATGATTGCTACGAAGATGCGCTGCCCCCTTATTATCCCCCCAACAACGGGCCACCGGCTAGAATAGTTGACTATGGTCAATATTTTAGCTTTCAAAATAGTTTCCATAATCGTTATAATAATACTCTTAATGTAAAATACCTTTTTTATATTGTTACTAACGTTTTTTTTGCAAACGTAGAATTAGGCGAAAGACAAAACTTTTAAAAAGATTTTTCTTTCGTTACGCCAAAGAAGTGTAACTTCTAACGCGTGTACATAATGGTACACACAGGTACGTAACTCACTACCTATGTACTTACACTTAACAAGTATCTGACTGAATGCGATAAGTAGGTTTAAAATGAGTCTAAACATGTTTTTGAACTTGATACTACTATAATTATTGCAAATCAAGTTATATTGTTCTTTTTCAATACACCATACATTATATATGATACCGTTTTTTATGTTAACTGCTTGTGAAAATTACATTATCTAAACAAACTGCAAATATAAGCCAGTACAAAATACCTTCGTTGATTGAATGGAATTCAAAGGCAGAACATAGCGCAAGAACTACCGAATGCAGTTTCGGTCATAGTTTCGTCAGGTTTGCCACCGAAACTGAAACTAAACCGAAATCCATT
>JAFELO010000377.1:0-22548 GCA_017140195.1 Eumaeus atala | reverse complement strand
ACCAGGAAACTGGTGTAAAGGTATGTATGTAGGCACTACAACACATCAATTCTCTGATGGGGTAGGCAGAAGAAATTAGCGCCACATAAATTAATTGTCTATCACATCATTATTGTCCCTATTAACGAATTGACAAGTATACAAACACTTAACTACTTTCTATCTCAACGGTCATAACATAAACCTTTTTTGTTTATAATGTTATCTTAATAGAATGTATATACACTAATAGAGTAAATAGAGTAGTAGAGTAATAGAGTAAATAGAGTGGCAGAGAAATAGAGTATAGAGACTTTTTGTAATTTTGTTTGATATGATAAATGAAAGAAAAAAATAATTGATATAAATATGTATTAGGGATTGTTGAGATACAAACGTAGAATTATGCGTGAGTTTTCACGAAATCTGTTGTCAATAATTTCTAAAGCTGCGATATAAAGATTTGCTTGTATATTATATTCATGGTTACATTTTTAATAATGATCAAAATGCCTATGTCCACCACTGATAATGTAGGGTTCTAATGGTCGAGCGCGAATCGAACCCCTCGCGTCAGAGCAGGCCGGCCTCCTCCCCAAGCCAAACAATAAACGAGCTCAATTATCCTCATCCACGTCACCACATAATAAACGACATCGTGCGCGCGGCGTCCCACTAGTGTGTGGGGGGGGGGACGCCTCCCCCTTTTAGGTTCCAAAAAAGAATCAATATAGGGAACGCCCATAAAAAACCCGGTATATCTCTTCCGATTTGCGGGAAAAGACAGACACCCCGTCTGTCCCCCTATCCTCTCCCTAAACCAGGAGACACAAAAGTCTTCGCTAGTCCGATGAGTTGTAGAGGCGGGAGCAATAGCGCCGCCAACCAGTAGTAGTTCGAAAGAAAAAATGTAATGGTAAAAGATTTTTTCTAATTAGTCCTGTAGTTTCAGAGCCTATTCAATACAAACAGATGTTTCATATTTATAAAATTAGTATGATATGTGGATTTTCTGTAGCCATTTCAGTTTCTTTAGCTTACTCTTGATTATTTTTACGGACAAATTATAGTTCATCTAAGAGGAATGTTTTAGTTGTAAAAAAGCCTGTTAGGCTCGTTCGTTATGTTATTCACAAGAAAACTTTCAGCATTTCCAAGAATTCTTCAGGCATTTACAGGTGTGGATTACATTCTGTAAAAGCTTTGTATAATTCTTGGCTGTAAACATGATAGTGCAGTGTAAAAACAAATAACACGTCAGGATAATCATTTTCATTAAGTGTTTAAAATTCCTTACTGTTCTTTTGGCTGTTTTGTGGAATTATGGAGTAAAGCGGCAATGGTGAGCCTTATGATACCGACGGACATAGGTATACATCCGTGATCCATACAATGGTACACGTTGCGTCTCTTGATCTTAACTTCCCCATCGTGTCCCGTTTACAGTTGCAGAGGTTGCGATGAAGACTAGGTTCATCGGAACTTTCACAAATTGAGAGAATAGCTCTACTGTGCCATATTAGCACGAATATTAATTAGTAGGCTCCGTTGTTCAGTACCTTCTGTTAAACAGCAAACTATCCAGTTTTTTAAGACTAAATGTTTTTATGCTTTTCCAGATTGTAATCTAAATATCTAAATCCATTGATTAATTTTGGCGTCAAAGCAAAACAAACACAAACTTTCGCATTTATAATATTACCAGGATTACTTTGAATTCTGTCGTCAAAGCTTTGAATCGTATAGCAAATTATCAGAAATCCATTAGATTTATCCGCGCCTCGCAAGGCGGGCATTATCTTTAGCCCTCTTGTTCTTTTCATAGTCGTTTCCATAGCTGAGTGAACTGTCTCTGAGGCGCAATTTGAAACGCAGGCTTTCCTTTTTAAATTACGCTCGGTTCACGCGAAATCGTTTGTTAACTAGATAACCTAGATATTGGAAAGCTGTTTAAGGAAAGCAAGTTCTTATGAATACTTAGTTTTGTCCACCATTCAATTTATTAGTCATCTGGATCGTCTGTTGGGAATCCAGGTATTAACCGGGAGTCGACTGTTTCGACAGCTACTACAGGCTGATTATTTAAGCTCATACAGGTGTTTCTTTTAGTCAACAGGTCACCGGCTGTCCAAAATGTGTATATGGGGGGAATGGAGTAGTCGGAGCGCTTTGACGTCTGCACAATGATTATACAGATGTTGGTGAGGGAGGTAGGGCATCGTTTATTTGACGCGGGGAAACGTATTTTTGCGCCTTCACGGCCCTGGGTGGAGTCCAGTGGTGTGTGGGACTCGCGGCATATGATAGTGCGGAATACCCACAAAAACCACCGCGAGTGCCATCATTGCCGCCCTTGGTGAGGTGCCCCGGAACAACAATCATCAGGGCATCTCGACGGCTAGTCAGCCCCTAAAGGGACCAACTCCACCTCCGCAGGCAGGGTTACACAGCACTACAGTACAACCCCAACGACTTTGGGACAGTGCAATGGGGTGAAGTTCCCATCCTCGCCCCTTGCCCCGTGCGCAAAAGCGCCACCCTCTTTTGCTCTTAAGTAAGTAGTTAATAAGAGATGTACCGAGAGCGATTTCTCCTCCTGATCTTTGAGCCCCCTCTTCTTATAAGAGGGGTGAAAAGATCCCCCTCGGTTCAATTGGCCTCGTCTGGTTTCACCCCAGGCTACTAAGCCCCACCGCCACGACAAGTCTTGAACCATGGTGGGAGAGGTAGGGCATCTCACTAGTCCCCGCCAATGCATATTCGAGAGGAACCTCCCTGGTCGTGACGGCGCAATAAGGTACAGTGCTGGATAGTTATAACTCTTAGCTGTCTATTTATTCTTAAAACTTTTATTTTACCAACTTTAATATCTAGACCAGAACTTAACATTTTAGCAATATTGATTTGTAAAAGTTCAGTGTGTTGTCTGTTTTGTGTACAATGTTTGTAACGAAATTTTGTACTTCACTGTACGGGTACCTAATTAAAACTTGTAACAGCTTGGCTATTGTGTAATAGTTACAATACAGTAGCAGAGTGTTTAAACTGATATAGGTAACGGGCACACCGAGTTCCGTGTGCATGACGCACCTACGTCATCTGAACAATACGTGCTAACTATTGTTTGCAACTCGCTACGGCAAATAGCGTTACATCGCTTTGGTTTAGACTACGTCGCACTGGGCTAATGTTACACTATGTAACGTATGACGTAATTGGATTTTTCTAGTGAATGTGTACACGATCTTTCGAACGGTAGGAAATTTCAACCCGGGACTTTAGTGGTAACCGAAAAGTACTCAAAACACACAACACATTGTGTCTAATCTCTGTTTTTATATTGGAACGGAAATAAAGTGTAACAGTTTGAATCTGTTTTCAAAAATACCTTTTTTATAAGCGTTGATAAGAGTGAAAAGTACATTTATAAAATTTTGTACTCGTAGTTTCTATTTAAACTTATTTTGAAGGAGGGCACATCCCTAAAAGACATGACGTGGTTTGTCTGCTCTGATACATCGACATTATTTTTCTAAACGGAATAGATATTTTGCAATTGTTCTTCGATATAATTGAATTTAAGGTTACAAAATCTTAAATTCAATTATACGAGTCAAACATATTTTTGTGTTGATACTATATAAAAATGTTACCGTTCTACTCTTATTCACATGTCCATACGTCCATCCGCGCATTGCTCGTAAAAAGTTGTATATCGATGTTATATACTAACTCTATATAAATTTCGCAGCGACATGTACCAAATACACTCGTAGTGTCACATCTATTGGATCAACTAGTGATTCTATTCACAAATCGAGCCACGCTTTTGCACTACGCCCCACCCTTTTGGCCTACGCTTGACCCGAATGCAGCAGGCATTCGGGTCCGGCTATGCACCAATATTACAAAGTGTCTTGTTCGTTATTTTGCATCTAATTTATTATGGACCGACCATTTATCTATATCACTTGGTTTAATAAATTAAACATATTTGTTAAGGACCGGGTTTCTTTTCTTTTGTCATTTTCGGGTACCGGATAGACCACGACTGATATTTCATAATCAATTACGAGAACCATAATGTCATCATGAGCGATCATGGCAGCGACAGCGAAAAAAATAACTGGTAATATTGTTTGATTCATTGCGGTGCTTTCATATCACTTATCACATGGCACCGAGCACGCTACTTAATTTGTGATTGTGTTGAAAATTCTACGTATACGGCGTATAATGTATACGGCGGCCGCGTCAAGAGTCTTCGCAGAGCAAGAGCATTCTTCTTGTGCTTGTATTAAGAAACGTCTGCCTCGTGGTCGAGTGGTAAGCATATCCAAACACAGTCCCGGGTCAGACCAAAGTGTTATTGGGTTTTTTCAATTTGTAATAACAGTCTTAGTGTCAGGATGTTGACGGTGTTACACCCAAGTGTCTCGGAGAACCAGTTAAGCCATGTCATTATTATTGTTATGTATTAAGAGAGTAATTCATGTGCAGGAAGCAGTACATACAATGAAAGGCATCGTGATATACCCATGGCGCTTGGTTTTCTCTGTTTGCTCCATTAGGGACCTTACTTGACGATATGTGGATACTACTTCTGGGCGCGTCTCTTATTTACTTCTTCTCTATAAAGGGTGAAAAAAATAAAATCAAAATGTATTTACAAAATTGCGATGTATATTTGATATTTTCAGTGGAAAGCTTATGCTTTTCATCACAATCACAAAATAGGTAGCGTGCTCGTGTCATGTGATAAGTGATATGAAAGCACCGCAATTAATCAAACAATATTACCAGTTTTTTTTCGCTGTCGCTGCCATGATCGCTCATGATGACATTATGGTTAATGATGATTTATAGTCGCTATTTTATGTTGTGACTATACTAGTTACGTAGCGTAGTTTGTCTATGTATTAAGGAGGCAAACGAGCTGTCATAGCCCACGATAAACGAACGATAAGTAAAATGAATGATACGTGCTTATTTTTGTATTGCGTAGTTGTGTACTGTTTTAGTGCACTCCGCTATGTAAAAGATGAAGCCGAACTGGCCTGGAGCCGCCACAGCTCGGCTTAGATTCTCAGGGAAAATGTCTTCTGATCATGATTATTCGCTTGGTGTACATATAATTGGAACCACATACATCTTCATCATGCGTTATGTAAATATTTTTTCATTGTACTTCTATTTCATTATACTGTTGAATATAATAGAATGTTCAATCTTATGAAATACAACTAAAATGAAAAATATTTACATAGATAGAGTACATGTGTGTGGTTTCAATTATATTGGGTACTGGATAATGTGGGACGGAAGGGACCGCGACCCTTCCGTGTCATGTTATACAATACCTTATCCATTTTTATTCGAAGACACAGCGTAGTAACAGAAATAAACAAATGACAGGAGACCTTGTTATAAGCCTACTAGTAGCCTTTGCGGTTTGACCCTTAAAATCGTACCCTTAGTCTTTCGTAATCCACACGAGTTTCGTAAAATTCCTAGCGGATGACTGTGCCCCTAAAATAAATTAATGATAAAAAGGCGGTACGATGCATGTTGCCATTTGTCCGTTGCAATTCGTTTTGCTTGTTCGTTGAAGTTTCACTTCTACTACGTGTCCCAGCACACATTTTTATTTACAGATAATGGCACGGAAACCTTCGTACGCGAGTCCGTCTCGCTTTTGGTCGATTCTTTTGTTATTGGTCATGAGCAGCTAGCTTCTTTTCATCTTATCAAGGTATTCGACTAAAGTTTAAGAACGATTTCTGTTCTTAGAAATTGATAAATCCTAATAACACTCTGCCTCTACCCAGGGACTCGGGGTCTGCGGCTAATCACTCTTACAACTAGACCATGACCACTGGTTGTTGGAAATTGTCGGAAAGATACAGACATACTAACAGTTCCTTAAAATTATTCACAGGTTTTTATAAATATACGAATTAACAGGCCATAAAATATTTGCAATAAAACTACTATTACGGATTTTATCGCGGTTTATTAAATTATTTATGTAGCCCGACGTTTCAGAAGCTTTACAGCAACCATGGTCACGGGTGGACTGAACCATGGTTGCTGTAAAGCTTCTGAAACGTCGGGCTACATAAATAATTTAATAAACCGCGATAAAATCCGAAAAGTGGTTTTATTGCAATGACTAACATTCGCGTAAACTTAAGACATCAACATAAAAATATTTAATTGATTTTATGTTGAGACCGTATGGGCGGGGTTCCATTCGAGTTCTGTACTGCTATGACGTCACGTTAACGAACCGTAGTACATTTTCATGTATGTTTAGCAGCAGGCTTGTGCAGTGAATACGCGCGAATAATGTATGCTAAGTTTATACACTATACGATACAATTTATAAATGAACGGTCGGTTACCAAAGAAAAAACGCCCATAGACAACCATGCCTACAATAAAGTTATGCTCATGTAGCTGTGATGGCGTGCTAAGAAAGTTGTGAACGTTTTTTGTGTGTTTATTTTGACGCTCGCAATGTACTAAAAATAATACTTCCTGTTGATTTAAATTAATGGATAGCAATGACACTTTTAAAGATGATCTCCGTGCAGTAGCTGGTCCGGGATTGATGCGAGTAGCAGGAGCGGCCGTCTTGGTGTTAATTGAAAGTGGCCTATGTCCAGCAGTGGACTGATAAGGGCCGATAGTGATGATAATAAAGAATGACACTTTGCAACTAAATAAAAAGTTAGGAAGAAGAGAAAAACATTAAAGTTACTAAAGAAAAACACTACGAAACAGATTTGTAGTATCATTCATGTAAAATAAGTGAAACGGCTGCATTCTATTTCTTTATTTGTGGCGTGTTTTCTTTATTTTTTTAAACGACCTGAACTTAGACTGTGGTAGCGAAGGGAAATCCTTACAGTAGAGTACAACTACATCAGATCGCTATGTGCACTCGTCAGGTGACGTGACGAGGTCCGTGCATGGTGCATGAAACTACATCCTCCTATGCAATGGAATTGGGCCGGCACGACCGGGAAGTTACCTCTTGCTTACTTGATACGGCCGTAAAGTGACAGCGGCGCTGTAGCGTTTCCGCTGGCCCATTGGAGGGTTGAAATAGGGCAACGCATCGGCATAGTAATTATGTGGATGTTCATGGGCGTCCGTAGTCGTAAAAATATTCGTCTATTCTATATAATATAATAAATGGTTAAATCTGCTCTCCTATTGTTCGTTTTGCCTTTGAATAACATTTTCGGATGATTATGTAAACATTGCTTATCGGAGACTAACATTCGTTATCACGACGTGAACTTCGTAATGTTCAATTCACGGTTACGATAAAAAAAGATAAGTACACTCGGAAGATACCGAGTTAACGTGCACTTCTCGTGAATATTATGTTGACATTAGTGTACTTCTATCCGACAGTGTCAGAAGGATAATTCTTCAAGTTATATTTCTTTTGGAGCGTTCAGGAAAAATTGTGAGAATGAATTGCGACGCGCGCGCACACCGTCGCGAACAACCGACACCCTAAATTTAGCTATGGTCAACATTTTATTTTTTCTCCCGTTATGCTAAAGAAATATAACTTCTATTGCGTGTACATAAGTACGCACACACTTTGTACGTATTTGCATATACTAGGTCTATTTCATTGACACGCGCTAAAGCCCAGATGACAGGTTATAACGTTAAACATTGATAACACGAGTGACACTGGATAGGTATATGAAACCATATTTGAAGCAGTCGGGTTAAATTATTTTTTTATAACATAACGTGACCAACGAACAGTCGGAGCCTTTTCATGACTACAGACGCCCATGGACATTCGCATGATTGTTACGCAGATCCGTTGCCGTTCCGATCCGGTGGTCCAATCGAGGGGGCGAGGTGACAGAAGGCTGTCACCTCGCCCCCTCGATTGGACCACCGGCTACATACAATCCGCACCAAAACACGACAACGATGCTGTCACAGTCCGATATCAAGTGAGCGAGAGGTACCTTCCCGGTCGTGCCGGCCCAATTCCATTGCATAGGAGGATGTTGTGTCATATACCATACACGGTACTACCTCCTCCTATGCAGCATGGCGCTACCTCTTCCTAAAATGATATTTATGTTTTTAATTTAATGATAATTTGATAAATGTCCAGGATTAAATAATATAAATATCAAAACGAATCCAACGACAACTCCTCTATATAAAAAATCCCATTCCTTTCAAACTACCATTTCCATTTTGTTTAGAGCAATTTTAGTTTTAAGTTTTTATTGTTTTATTTTATAAAACAAAAAAAAAACTGAATTCAATCCGGAACCAAAAAAAAAAGATCCAGATTCTAACCTAAAATTATACGCATACAAGGGAATATTAACAAATGTGTGAATGTCTAGGCGTCAGTAGTGCAGGTGCTTCGCCCCACCACGGTTCAAGCCTAGTCGTGGCGATGGGGCTTAGTAGCATGGAGTGAACCGCGACACCTTGGGCGAAGCCAAATGAACCGAGCGGTCTACTCTTTCTTCTTCTCTTTTAGGAGGAGGCGACTAACGTGCAGGAATCGTGCTCTTAGAAGAGGGGGCATAACAGCAACAGGAGGCGCTTTTGCGCACGGGGCAAGAGGCCGTTTTCCTGTGGTGCGGGACGACCCCTTTGTGGAGGAGGCGTCGGTCCCTAATGAGACTGACTAGCCGTCAAAGTGCCCTGATGAATTGCAGTTCCGGGCGCTTCACCAGGGCGGCACTGAAGGCACTCGTGGTGGTTTTTGTGGGTATTCGGCACTATAATTTGTCGCGGGCCCCATACACCACTGGAACCCACTAAGATCCGGAGAAGGCGCGTAAATGAGTTTGCATTCAATATACAAACATTGCTGGATTTCAGCAGTCATCTGATAGAAGATGGATGATGGATGACTACTACATGATTATACTGTATGGCGATGATAATAAAAGTTAAATTAAATATTACACTCTAATATGGGATGGGATGCATCACTCTCATCTGCGGAAGAGGGATTCATACATAACTGATTATCATCTAACCTTACATATCTACTTTTTTTAGGACCTGAACTTACGCTGTGGAAGCGTAAGGTAAAAATGTAGTGCCGCCTCTTTATTTCGTTCAGGGGGTATCAGTGGTATAAAGTAGATTGAAAGTTGGAACATTCGTTACTAAATAATAAATACGTCACATTAACGAACAGGAAGTGCGAAAGAGAGAAAGCTTTGAATTCGTATTTCGCGGGCCGGTTATATTTACGCCGGTAAAAATATTTGCAATTTTATTGATCTTCCGTTGTCTTCAAAAGCCTCTTTTTGTCAGTTTACAGATCAATAAAAACTATCAATTCAGCTTTATTGTATTCAGTCTTTTCAAAGATATAACATGATTCCAATAACTGTATGAAATCAATTTTAATGGTTTCAGGAGTTCGCGAAACCCAAAAAAGGTTTAGAATAACTCAACTGCTTTTTCATTCGTAGCTGCACAACTTCAGCATATATATACCTTATTTGCCGTAAGCATTTATGTATATAATTTATAACCATTAGCTAGGTAGTCTAATAGGAGCAGGATGTGCTTTCTGAAATCTAGTTTTTATTCATATTATTATCAACAAAAAACAAACGAAGGCACTATTAGAAAGAATTCCAAGTAATTAGAATATACAGCTAGTAGATGTTACGAATTACCAGGAGTAAAAACAAGTGATTATTTTATTAAAAAAATATATATACCAGTAAAAACAAGAACGAGTCAAGTGGCCCATTGAGAGTGGGGGAGGTGAAAAGGAGATCAACGCATCGGCATAGCAATTTTGCTAAAGGTCATGGGCGGCGTTAGTTGTAAAATGCTCCGAATGATCGTTTGTCCCTGTCTTATGCTAAAAAAAAGTACTAAGTCTGTCAGGTTTTGTCATTTAACTTCCTATCATCACCTTCCGGTCCCGGTTCAAAATTATAAAAATTTACCTTCGCTCTGTTTTTACTTGTAATATTTGATTGCTGATCGTATCTCTAGGAATTATTATGATAAACTTGCTCTATTGTGGTATATTATGAAAAAAGTGATTAAGTCTCAGAAAATGTTATCTCTGCTCTACTTTTCGGTTTTCACAAATATAATAATTTCCGCACTGTTTGCACACAAACGAAACATAAAAATAATAACTTGCAAAAATATTAGCGTGAGTTTTTCCACTACGTCACTACTCTAACTAGCATGGAACTGGTTCAGCTCGTTGCGCCGCAATTGTCTCCCCGTGGCTTTCCACTCCTGCTATGCTGAATGCTCAATTTATTCAACGTTGTGTTTTATTACCCGACAAAAAGTTACATTACAGAGCGTGTGTACATTTATGTCATTGACACGCTCTTTTAGACCATGAAGGTTTTGGTCGTAGTGATAATAATATCGTTCTAGCTGAATTTCGGCTACAGCAGCCATCGCTATTGAAAACAGCCATCTGCACAGGACATATTATAGTGCACAAGTGTTCGCTTGCACAAGTTTACTCTCTATTGCCTCATATTCCGATAGGACGGCAATCCGACACGATCGGAGAGAAATCAGGCGTAAGACGGCTCAACGGTGTAATACCGCAAACTTCCTTACTCCGGACTGTAATTATTAGATGTTGGAAAATCTTAATAACACTTTTTGTATGGTACGACCCCGGGATTTGAACTTGGGACCTCAATCATTGACAAGATTGATCAGGTACTGTCCGATGGTGGTGTCAAGAGTCTTCGTAACCGGCGTGATTGAGAGTAATGAATGTGGAGGGGGCCAGGCGGACAGTAGCCGAGCGGATATTAATGGGCGTCAGTCGCCGATAGCTCATTTGACCTCTAGTATGCTATAAGAAAAGAGATTCACTAAAACAGTATAGGCGGCTAGGCTATTTTATAGAACCTCTGGATTGTTGCAATATTTTATTTTATTTATTTCAACACTTACTGACTTCAACCTTGAAATTTTGAGGCCAGTTATCAATAGGAGCTAAATCGCCAATAACACAAGGATGTTCTCTACTGGTGATAATATGCAGTTCGGTACGTGTAACCAAATACGCCGTTATTTGGTTACACGTACCGAACTGCACTTTTAGCGTACACTACGGAAAAACATTAAATTTTATGGTATGACTCCATTATCTTTAATCACAGTTACAATGGATTGCAATCTATTTTTTTTTATGTGCGACATTGGATTCTTAAACGCGGCACTAGATAAAATATATTGCACGTGTGTGTCTACTCGGTAACACTAGTAGAGAACATCCTAATTTTATTGGCGATTTGGCTCCTATTTGATAACTGGCCTCAAAGTTTCAAGGGACTGCATTGCAGTCAATGGAGGTCACATCGAATAAGCTTTCTATATTTTTTATCGTTTCATATTTTTGTATGAAACTAACACATTGTAAACGTAGTAAGTGTTATTTGCAATTAAAAATAGTTTTATTCGTTGTTACAATATTTATGGCAAGACCAGGCTTTAGATTAACTGTCGAACACGTGGGCCTACTTAATTCCATTCATCGCGAGCTTTGTTGAGCTGTTATTGACTAAAAAAATGTTTTTTATGAAACTTCTGATGACTACGTGCCTCCTATATACATGGACATAATTGCTATGCAGATCATGTGTTCCCCTGCCTTTCTTCTCCCCTCCCCTGGTTGTCGTTCATGTGACCGAAGTTGATTAAAATACTATTTTGCTTTGCTGGAAAATGTATTTACGCAATTGTGACACAATGTGTGTGTAGCGGAATTGGGCCGGGACGACCGAGGAGGTACCTCTCGCTCGTTGATACCGCCGTAAAGTGACTTCTACGGTGTCGCGTTTCGTACGGTTTGTGAGTAGTCGGTGGCCCATTCAGGGGAGTGACAAGAAGGGCAACGCATCGGCACAATTGTTCTGGTGGTTATGGGCCTCGGTAGTCGTTGAAATGTTCCGCTTTCTCGTTTGTCCCCCTATACTATAAAAAAAATTGCACTGACTTAATAATGGGATCACATGGTGCGCGGAACTAGCACTCGCTAACTTATCCAATATCCACACCCCACGTGGAACCGCGAGTGCCACTGGCCGCATATACTGAGGCGAGGTGTGTCAGTAACAGGGCACGGACAAAACATCAGTTTTAGCTGCTTGTCTTCTTTGTCGTTTCATTTGATCGATCATCGTGACTAAAATAATAGCTTTACAGTTGATACCACAATGTTAACGGGAATGAGACTTGGTAGTCGTGCGAGAAAGTTGCTGGTTCTTTGTTCAAGGTTGCGTTGTTAATCAATAGATACTTATGTATTGTGGACAACTGGTGAAATCGTCAACTATGCAATCTTCCTCAATCGAATCGAAAACGGTTTATTTTATAGCAAGCAAGTATTGTATTATTGGAGAATTGATATTTCTTTTGACGCGTTAGGGAAAAATGATGAGAGTAAATTTTTACGATGCGCGAAAAACCGACACCCTTAAGTTAGCTATAATAAAAATTTTAATTATTGTTTTGTTACGCCAGAGAAGTATAACTTCTAACGCGAGTAACGATTAAAACTTGAGTAAAAAAACAAACTCATGTTGAGTACTTTTTTTTACTTAAGTTTTTTTTTTACTTAACTTTTATATCTAATTCGGGCAAAACAAACCTAGAGTGCGGCATCCATAGTGCTCTCGGTTAGGTTAGCCCCTGCGTAAATGGTATAAATTTATTCGCTTCACGCCGCGCCCTCGTCGCTCAAAAATTCAGATTTTATATAAGCCAAGCAAGTTGCCCATCCATCTGTGAATATTTTCGGAACGTGGAGATTGCGATCCTAAAAGCTACCATTGCGGCGTTTCATATCGTAAGTGTTAAAAATGGTTGGATATTTAACCTTTTACCATTAAGGGACTACAAAGGAATAATTTAAGATAATAACCAAACGTCCCTACCCCAAGACCAATTTGGTTAGTGGACCGTGTGAAAATTATTAAGTGTACAATTTGAAGTGGAACTGGTAAAATAGAATGACATTTGTACAACCCTGTTTGTAACAAGGCCCTTTGTAGGAAAACGAAATTAGCCAGTAATCACTAACCTTTGGTATACGAGAACTTGTGCCTGTGTAACTCACACAGCCTTTGGCGCTGTGAAGCTTCGTATTTGTTGCGTAAGAGGTACCTTCATGCTGAATTGCATCCGAATCCGGCTGGCATGACCGGGCAGGTACCTCTCGCTCACTCGATACCGCCGTAAGTGTACACTTCATGCGGTTTTTGAATAGCCGGTGGCAAATTCGAGGGAGGGAACGGACATCACATCTGCGTAGCAAATATGCGGATTTTTATGGGCCAAGGTATATAAATATATACATATATCTCAGAAAACGCCGGAATGACCTTGTGTCGCCCTATAATATGAAAATAATGTATTCCCAAGTAACCCGAGACCCAAGATTAGTCTGATTGAACTACTTGGAAGCTTAAAGCTCGCTGAAGCTTTAAGCTCCCAAGCCATGTTGTAATTTAATTAATATGTGTGCATATTTAATGCGTGGGATCTGTGTTCTGTTGTGTAAAGGTAGGCTTCATTCTATTATACCCCAGTTGATTGTCTTACGGATCTTGGCGGATGCGGTAATAGTGCAAAGCCACGATTGTGGGTTTCAGCCATAGGTTGCACAGACGTGTGAACACGGGCGTTATCTTGATGAAACAGGACTTTTCCTTTGAACATTCCAGGAGGCTTTTCCTTTATTTCCTCTCGTAAACGAGGTAGTAGTAATCAGAGTTTATAGTCTGAACCCTTTCAAGATAATCAGTCATAATCACACCCTTCGAGTCCCAGAATACTGAAGTCATACCTTATTTGTCGACAAAATCGCCTTAACCTTTTTAGGGGATGGTGAACCAGGTTTTCTCCACTGTTTCGGTTGTTTTTTGTTTCTGGCGTACATTAATAAACCCATGTTTCGTCCATTGTAACAAACCGATTCAAAAAATCATCTGCATCGGCTTCAAATTCAAATAACTCCAAGCAGTCATGTGAAATAGTCAGTCGCGTCCTTTTTTGTTCAACTGAAAGCAGCACCTCGCAGACACCTTGTGGAAGCCCCATACGTTGACTATGATGTTTAAAGTTCGTACATAAGAGATGCCTACAATCTCGGCTATCTTTCTAATTTTTGATATGCGGACTCACATATTTAAATCTAGTACTTTTTAATATTTTCGTCATTAGTGGACGTTGAAGGCCTTCTAGAGTGGGGTTCACCTTTCACACTCTCACTGCCACGGTTTAATTCTGCTATCTATTTTTGATGGACGAATAAGACAGAGCAGAATCTCCTAAAGTACTGACCACATCATCATGGATGGCTTTCGGTGATAGCCCCTTCTTATGGAGGGACTTAATGACAGCACGCTGCTCGATTTCCTCCATTTGCAGAAAATATGTCGGATTGCTGTGTTAAAAAAATTATAAAATTACCAACAAAATTTCACAATTAATTAGCCGGAACTGAACTAAATAGTTTTAGTTCGGATAGATTTGATTTTTAGAATTGAATGAAGAAGTTTTAGTAGCCGAGTACTTTTCAATCCACCCTCGAGTTACACGAAAGGAGCATAACTTGTACCGCGTCTACATACAGTACCACATACATTTTTTTATTATAAACATATGACATCCACGACCAAGGATTACCAACGGAGCCAATCGTTTGCCGCAGTTACTACTATCACTGTTGGTTCTAACAGCAGGACAAACAACAAAAAATATATATAATAAGTACAGGAATTATATGTTAATATGAGAAGCAAAAACTTTGGATCCGTTCTTACGACGAGAATGAAATGTGCCACACTTATAGTTTATAGCGAACATTTTATTATGTTATATAATTATAATGAAACTGCTTTAAGTTATTTACAGTACCCAAAGGTTTTAAAACTTATGACACCTCAGTCCACCCATGTGACCATGGTAGCAGTAAAGCGTCTGATACGTCGGGATCATAAAATACTTATAAAGCGCGATAAGATCCGTTAAAGTAGTTTTATTATAATGTGTAACAGTCGCGTAAACCTAACAAATTATGCTTTATTATTTTAACTATATAAATGTTATGGGTAACATTTGGAGTGTATGTACATAACACAGTGTGGGCACTCCGGTATGTACATAATGTTAATACACAATTTGTGACACTGTCAAACATATTATGACGCACGAAGTTTTGTTTTATTCCCCATACCAACATTAGTATGGTAGAGAAACAACAAACATACAATGTTTGTATGTTCACATTGAATAGACTCCGAAACTACTGAAGCTATTTGAAAATTATTTCTACCATTAGAATATTGCATGTTATCTATGATGAACATAGGCTATATAACCTTTTTTAAAAATGTTTTGATCAATATGAATTCGATAATGTAACCAAAGTTGTGAAATCAAATTAAATCCACCTATCCCAGCTGTAGAAATTATCGACAACTAGCTGTCCCGACAGGCGTCGCCATAAATTGAATTTCGTGTCATTACCATGACATTGAATCATCATTACCATGAATTTATATTTTTTTTATTTTTGTAAATCATTTTTTGCCGCATTTCGTGAAATATCCGCGTGAAGCCGGGACAGACTGCTGGCAGACTATTAATAAAAATATTTTACAGTCAAGGTGTGTTCGAAGTCGAATGGTGTCTTTTGTAATTATAATCGAATTTCGATCTCTGGGCGATCACTGACTGGTACCAGTAAGTGTACAACTGTATGGGACAGCAACAATTATTTATCTTTATGTTCACTAATGACAGCAAGTAAACAGTTCGACGGGGTATATATACAACGAGAACACATCTTCACACCAGCTCCCTAATGGGGTAGGCAGAGGGAATGGAATGCACGATCACTACACACCTGCCTGGCCTCCTCCGCATTTTCTATACATACTATCATCATACAGACACGCCGGTTGCAAAGAGTCTTGACAGTACCTATATATAGGCTACGTATATTTGGCTTCACATAATTTTATAATATCGCGAACAAACTTAACAAGAGTGTTTGGACAAAGCTCTTCGGAATGAAATGTACTATCAGTAAAGTGACAATATTGATATTTTGTTGTTTATATACTTAGACTTGTGTCATTTTGACCACAAATTTAGTTTGCGACGGTTGAAGGATTAATATATTTACCGTTGTTTGTTCAGCTGGATCCTTCCATGCGAGAAAAAAATCGGAGGTACAAGTGGACAGGCAAACTGACAGCAAAGCGATTCTATAATGGTTCCGTAGTTAATTTTGAACCACGAGACCCTAAAAAGAAAGTAGATCATATTGCTTTAGCAAAAGACTTCGATCAGAGTACCGACTCGCCCTTAAGTCGTGATAAACGAGAAAACCTATTGCAGGGTAATTAATTATTTTTGACTACAGTATAATTAATTAATTGGGTTATTGAATAGCGCGTGCTTTTGATAACATTTATCTACATTCTGATTAATTGTTCATTAAGATACGAACACGGTCTAAACGAGCAACTAATAATTAAACAAGTCCCAGCTGGTCTATCTATCTGGCCGTTACTCTGGCAGTAAACTCGATATATGATAAGATATTTGTTTTATAGTTGAAATGTTGTGTTGTAAACCCGCTGTTTCACCCGCATAGCCGCTTACTTAGTCGCATTTAGTCATAGCGTGATGGTACCTTGAGCCTTCCTCTGGATTGATGATAGATATCATTGCTATCAAAACTATCAAACATTGAAAGAATATTTCATACCGGACTGGTAGTTCCTGAGATTAGTGCGTTGAAACAATTTATTCAGGATTATAATATTAAGTATAGATTTATATTGTTTTCGCATTAGTAACAATTTCTTCATTTTCTCAATATAAAGGACACATGCATAAAGAGTAATAAAAACTTAATTGTGTGTACACTAGGCGCCTTGCCAGAAACTGGGGTCAATACTAGGTCATAGATCTGTGTCACATTTCCCAGACTATCAACTTCTTAAAGGTTTAACAGTGAATATAATATGAAAGGCATAGTCGTAAATGTAAAATCAAACCTTATTTGTTGTGGCATTAAACATTTATTGCTAAGTGTGTCAACAGACACTTTTGGTGATGGATCTTTGATCAATTTCCCTTTTCGTATCTCTAGCTCCCTCTGTTAGCATCACGCAGAGTGCTTGGTTTTAAGAACCCCCACCGACTGCTTTTTAACTACAATACCAAAATTACGACGGAAATGCTTAGGAACATATAGGTTATTCCCGCTCAACTTGCATAAAAAACAGAATTAGTATTAAGATTTTACAGCAAATTCTTCGCCGTAACAATTTCTATACTTCCGGTTTTTTTGGTGTGACACCTGTTATTTTGCACTACTTATTATAACTACACTTATTTTTAGGGCGCCGTACCTGAAGGGTAAAAATGGGATATTATTATAAAGACTCCGAAGTACGTTTGCCTCGCGTCTTCTGGCTGTACCTCATTAGCTGGGCAGTTGAAATTTCGGGGGCATCCCCGCGAGTCCGAGAAACACTTCGTGGGGTTTTTTTTAAATGTCATATAATTAGTCTTCTTTCGTATACAATGTTGCAAGCAGAGTTATTATGCCTCATATAGTATATCCCTCACGTAAATTAACAAGAATTTATGGTTTATTCACTGATATTATATTCCAAAAAAATTAGTAGGCTTCACTTGCTCCAAAATAAATATTAAAACTCATGAATATAGAGCGTTATTCATATCAAAATACAAATATAACTGAATAAAATAAAAACTGAGGGGTACTCTTTATCTACATAAAAATAGTTGAGAATAAAAACATTGTTGATAGTATCCAGTAGGTCAATAGTTATAAATTCGTAGAGAATTTCATGTGAAAGAATCTTTACGCAGGTACAAATAAAAGATGACCCTATATCTCGTACACGATTCTTTGTTACCTCAGCACTGTGTAGTGTTAATATATTCATCATCATCATTATCACCCCTTTTCGGTCCACTGCTAGACATAGGCCTCTCTCAATGAACGCCAAGACGACAGATCTCCTGTTACCCGCATTCATCCCGGACGAGCCTCTGCACGGAGATCGTCTTCCCACCTGGTGAAAGGTCGACCGACACTTTTTTCCTGAATGCGGCCTCCACTTCAGAACGTTAGTGGCCCATCTGATCTGAGTGTGTGATTACACACACAGATCAGATGGGCCTTTATCATATATATCATATCATATATATGGCTATCACGATCAGCTTTTATTGTATGCGCCACATTTTTTATGTTAAAAGTACTAATGTTAGTTTTATTTACGTTTATGAGTTAAATGTTTAAATACTACTTTTCATATTTCATTATTTTATATTGTTAATAGAAAATGTTTGTCAATGTGATTATGGGACGATAGTTACATATAAAAAAATCGCTTATGGTCTCACTTTGAAGAGTCCAGTGTAAAAAAGGGATCACTATACTGACTTATACTTAATTACTTCGCCGGATTAGTGACCGACACCAGATTGTGCTACTTGTCCCTCTCCTTCGCGACGGACTGCCAATAGGCCACCTGGTATGTCGCTGTCACTTAGGTCTTACTGAATCTCTTCTATCCGGCGTATCTATTGCCTTCCAATTTGTCTTTTTCGTATCGGTCAAAAATTTGACAATAATTTTTTCATTTAGAAAAGGTTTCATTGATTTGAAACTGTAAAATCAGTGGAATAAATGCGAAAGTTTCGCTTCGGCGACCCACTAGCCACACTTTAAATACTTCAAATTGTGATTACAAAGTTTTGTAATTATGCAAATTGAGCATATGAAGCTGTTCGTTCTGTCACGCACAGATATTTGGCCACTTTTGTAGTAGTGTGTGTTAAAGTTGAAACAGTTTCATTAACTTGTCTACAATCTTTGCTATATTTTTTACAGTACTATCTGCAAGGCCTCGGCGAGGTTTCCACATAGTGTATGACATTAATCTATAAGTTAAGTCGATGCTTTGCATTTGGAAGCGCGCCAAGCGGACGAATTATGTGGAAAGCGTATTCCAAAATATTTAGTTCTCCTACAAATTTGTCCTAAACTTTTTATAATTTGATTTTAAGAGAACGACGCTTTTGGGAACTTTAAATATAACTTACGACTTTCCTGAGAATTTTTGTTTGCTGCGGCTACGGAAAATGTTAGTAATACTTAATACAATGTAGCTTTGTTATTTTGTACCTGTATGTAAGTTTTAAATAAAGCAAATAGTACTTCATACACTTCTTGCAAATTTAATTCTTTGGATCTGAACTGTCCTCGGACATCATGCAATGATACTTGTAATACATAATACACTCGTATAACAATACATGTTACAAACATAATTACTTGATAATAATAACGAAGGGTTGTAGCTTAACATTCAACGCGACATCTTATCTATCACACGTGCGTCTTTTGTTTGATGTAAGTGTAAATATAATTTGAAATTTCGAATCTGTGGATAAAATATTTATTTCAAATTGTTTCTCTTTGCAGGTGGAAGAGATACGAGAAATGATAGATAAGATTCAGGCGAACGTGGAAGAAGTAAAGAAAAAACACAGTGCCATATTATCAGCGCCGCAATCAGATGAAAGTGAGTATTCTATATATAAATTTAGAAAAATATCATGATATACAGTGGGCGTCTCAAAACCGTCCATTGCGCACATGCGCCTCACGCGAGGTTGACATGTCAAAATTAAAATTTTGTACATCTTTTAAATATAATCTACATTGCGAAAACGACTCAAAATCGTATTCGTTAGGTTGGCATTGAAAGAATATATGTTATATATGTGTTTATGTACAATCACGGGTACTTTACAATGACAGTTGAATATGAAATCGTATATTTTGTATTTTTTGTGAGTCAATGATTCTAAGTGATATTCTATTAGATAACGGAATATACACTCCGCGAATCTTAAGCGACAAATAATACCTGACCTGACCTTGAGACTATAAAACTGAACCAGTCTTCGCAGCGCTATTGAGTACTTGTCGTAAGACTGTTGGCTGGTTTTATAGGGTTTCGGACCTGAATTTATGCTATGGAAGCGAAGTCGGATTGCTATGAGAGCTCGTCGGGTGAGGAAATTAGTCTCGTCACTCGACTCTCTAGACTTAAGTATTTAGATACGCTCTTAGGTGGGCAAGACGGATCCCGAGTGGAGGCTTTTAATACCTAATCTAGCTATTATTAAAAGACTCGCGCGTCTAAACCGTTACGGCAGTATTATCGGATCCCGGAAAAATGTAGATCTTGTTGGGAGGATGTTAGAGATGTTATTAAGAGGTAGTGACCGATGGCGAATTGGGCCTACATGACCGGGGAGGTGGGTACCTCTCGCTCACATGATACCGTTTTAAGATTGATGGCTATGCTATGGCGTTTCGTGTAGTTTGTCAATAGCCGGTGGCCCATTGGGAGGAATGGGTTGAAGGAGAGCAATGAATCTCCATGTTATGTAGATGTTTATAGGCGGCGGTAGTCGCATAATGTCTACATTTGCGCGTTTGTCCTCTGTTTTTGAAAAAAAAATCAGAGGCAGTCCTGTGGGCTGCCAACAGAACTGAAAACTATCTGTTACTCAGCTACGCGGCGCTACGGTGACGAAGAACGTAACGTGACGATGACGCTAGTTCCATAGTTATTGTTCACACAAAACGTTTTGAGAATTAAGAAAAAAAATATATCCGAACCTCGTGTGATTTACAGTAATTTCGAGTGTGGCGTAGGAATCGAAGGCTCTTACATCGGATTGGTATAATTTGTATTCGTCGCAGAACCCTTCGCAGCAGACGATACAAACATGTATTAACATTGCCTAATACTTCAGCCTCACTATTAAGCAGTAGGCACTCTCCTTCCTTTTTATTTTCTTTTTTTCTTACCGGAGAGACTTAACTGTTGGCGATGCTATATATATTTGCCATAACATTTCATTGGACTATTGAAGAAGTTCATGTCTTCTAGTTTAGGGAGAGGAAAGGGAACAGACCCTCCTCTTCCCGCAGATGAAAACAGATGTATGTACCGGATTGAATTTGGGCGTAACCTATACTAATTATCACCTCTTTCTACACTACACTATTACACGTCTCTTTTTATTTATTTTTACTCTTAGCGGTTGTTTTATCACGAGGTCTATGGGACTAAGAGCTTTAATATAATTAATGCTACCAGACCTGCATACTTAATGCCCTACAAGTAGCGCGAGATCGTTTAAAATACTACACATAATGTTATGTTATTTTAAGTTTTAGTTTATAATACTAACTAATTACATTAATCCTTTAAAAATTCAAAATCCAACGATTGAAATGTATTAAAATTTTACGCTACAGAAACGCCTACATAAAGTTCAACTAGATTTTATCTTCACACAGCATAACGTACTCTTGTCTAAAAACAACAGATTTTATTTTTATTATACAAATAATAAATAGTTAGGAGTTGCTGCAGACGAGGTTTATTCTTGTTATTTCATTTGCCCTTTAACTCCCACGATATGAAAACAGTGTAGGTGTTTTTTAGAAACCATAAAAATCGAGTTCCAGCTTTGTCTATAAACTTATAGGATTGCGCCGACGTGGGATGTTCGTTTGTTTGGCATTTCGCTAATTACGGGGTGACATTTGCGCAAACGCGAGGGTGGCGTTTAAACGGTGGTCGTATGTACTGAGTGACTATGACGTCAGTAGTCAAACGGTTTTACCAGGAGTGTCCGCTCTGTTTATTTATAAAAAAAAGTGGACTCGCCACAAAACCATTGAATAACGAACGCCACTTTTGCCAGAGAGCAAAATTTTGAGACAATATCGCGTCTGCTGTATCCAGCGTTGATGTCATTCACGGTCATGTCTGTCCCGCAGTTGTTTAGTAGCTTACAACGTATGGAGCCTCCCATAGGATTTGAAAAAATTGTATTTGGTAAAACCTTAACGACGCGTTTTAGGCGTTTTTACCGTCATGACACCTCCAAGAATCATCGGCATTTAAAAAAGTCAGACGCGCTCATGTGGTCGGCGATAGATGATGACGATGACGCGACATCCATGATTTTTTTATTCGCCCGAAGAGGACACATACATACACGATATATATATAGTCGGTATATATCAAGGGAAGCGTTCGGTGACGTGCGAAATGCTAGATGATGACACGAGTTCCAAGATTTTTGTTCACCCAATGTGTATCGACACCCCTCGCGTGTTCAACGACGCGAGTTCCATGTTTTTTGTTCCCTCAAGTGTTCAAAACCTAGAGAAGTTTTCACTTCAAAAGTGCTAATATATCAGATCCCGTCGAGGAGATGATAGGTTACAAACAGTAATCTGAATTTATACCCAATAATAATATCATGAACAAGGTCTGTAAGGAGGTACAACAGATGAGCCGAATCAAATTATTATCAGATTTGGAAACTAAAGATTATCGTGACTGTGGCGCATTATACGGACAGTGATTGTACCTGCAACAGTAACATCATTATACGGACAGT
>JAFELO010000376.1:651985-692908 GCA_017140195.1 Eumaeus atala | reverse complement strand
TACGTATGATACGCGATATTTCTATCGCGTAGGAGGGCGGTCAAGCGGCGGTGGTCGCCGGACGATGCCGTGTTAATACGAATGCCCGTTCTGCAGGCACTCGCTGACACGTAATTGATGCACTGGTCATCAATTACTGACGGTGATGCTCATCCACGCGTTGTTGTCATGGACGACGATGGGTGGGGGGCGCTTCTCCCTTCGGGACGTCTGCTCCTCCGTGGCCATGGCTTCTGGGGCCTCTCTCGGGAGGGATATTTTATTGTTGGAGGAGGAGCCCGCGACGGGGGCTCCATGCGGCTTTTCAGCCGCCGCAGGTGTTGCCGCCTTTGCAGGCGGTGGGAGGGGAACCGATTGGCCAGAGGTGTTTCCGCTTTCTGTGCGGAGCTTCCTCTTCCGGGGCTTCTTTGCCTTCTTCACTAGCGTGAAGTCGGCGTCATCGCTTCCCGATTCAGAGCTGGGGCTGTCGGTGCTTGACGCGATTGGAGGTGCAGACTTTATCTCTGCATCCATCGCCTCATTGGAGTCAGGCGATGCCGGGCTTTGGTCTTTTTCGTAGGCACGGATTTCCTCCGGGAACTTGTTTTTTAGGAAGCTCAACAGCATGTTGAACTGCCTTTCAGCAGCCATTTCAGCGGGTGTATTTCAGTTCTTATTGTTAAAAATTTTCTGGCCTTTTTTATGAGGCCCTCCCGTTGTGCGGGGGGGGGTGAGTAAGTATAGGTTGGGTGTCCTATTTGTAATAGGGTGTGTTTCCATCGCCCTAGTAGTTTAACTCTACTTACAGTTTAGCTGCGAGATGCAAGTTACCGGCGCGGCGGGCAGCACGTGTGATTTCTCACTTTAGATCGCGAAAAACTTTCGAAGGTTAACTCTAACGCTGCGCAAGCCATGCGCTTGCGCAAGAGCAACGGAATGCGGATCAAGGGAACCGCTTTTTAACTATACTTCGAGACGAGACGGCGGACAATTAACACAAAGGCACAATAGTCCTTCACACGAACCGCTTTGAGGACAATAGCGTCGGACACAACAAAGGCGGGCGAGGACACGTCTGCTCACAATCGAAATTGAGGTCGAACTGTGAGGGCGCTGACACGGGTAACGGCTGTTAAATATATAAATGTTACATCCATGACCTGTGCGGGTTTCAATACCACGATCGGAGGAGTAACGCGCTGCGTACCCGCTGGTCACTTTTGGTCAACTTTAAATATATCGACATAAATATAAGTTGTACATACATCACTCGTAGCACTCAAAAAAATTTGTACCAATGCCGTTCATAAAATAAGTGGAAACACGTCTCACCACATCATGCGGGTACTTGGATAGTGGTCTATCGTTTTGAAGTTCAACTGTTTAAAGTCGTCCCAAATGAGTTTATTGCTTGATGAAGTCACGTAGTTGTAGATAGGTGGCTCTGATGGCCGAGGGCTGAAAATTCACGAAATTTTGTCATTTTCTTCTCGGAATTATGTAATTAGACTGTAGTGCCGCATGGCATTACCTTCAACAATATTATAAAGAGTTCCACTACACCAGCTTAACAGTTACAATAACTTTTGTAAGACTAATTATTTATCTTATCTGTAACCACATTCAAAGAAAATATCTATCCTCCGCTCGTAGGTACACCCCAGACACTAAGGGCTAGTGCACACTGACGTGGAAGCGAAGCTGTCTTATTGGGCGTTACATAATGAACCACACTTTTATTTTATTTCGTTATACCAATTACAGTCCAAATAGGACTGTATGATATCCATTATAGCCCCATTTGTACTGTTAGTTTTAGTCAGATTAGTATAACGTTTTAGGTTGAATTTAGTTTACTGTTAGTTTTAGTCAGATTAGTATAGGCGTTATTAACGTTTTAGGTTGAATTTAGTTCATCGCCAAATTCGTTTTTTGGCGTCTCTGTTTTGAATGAAAATTTCATTATGAACGTACCTTTGTGTGTATATTTTGTGAACGTACGATGAGGCCACCAGCATACAGTTGACCACGTAGTCGACAGGTACTATGTCTGCCTTCAAGGAGCCGTCGCATTGGACGACACGCAGTATTCCTTGCACTGGAAGCGGAATCTCTTTTCATTTCACGAGCAAACGAGCACTTGGTAGTTTGATGACTACTGTCGGCCGAGTTAGACACCAACGGAACTGGTTTTGCAGATGCGTTGCTCTGTTTTTGTCCATATACGAGACATCTCCTACACATAACAGATATACAATCTCTTACAGACCGCACGAAACGTCCCTGTCACACATACACACAGTAGCTGTCACTTCAAGCCGGCATCATATGAGTGAGATATATTTCCGTCGTGCCGCCTAGTTCGGCTGCGATGGCACTGCATCTTACTAAATCTCCGGCCTCTGATGCCACTAAAGGTTATGTTGCTATGTTTAGACGTTGGTCACTAACCTCAGGCAATGTTTGTTCTTGGATATATGCCGCAAAATTGGGGGAAGGTTCATGAATTCGAATTTTGAAGTGAAAGCATCTTTAGGCGCGTTGACGACTCTTTGGAAGGAGGAAATATAACCATGAAATTCTCATTCCCTTCCCATGCATCATCGTCACGTTACGCGCTGCGTTAAAAATACAGATTTATTTCTGTAGCAAGTTCGGACTGCCTTTATTTAACGGCACACACATGTATGACGCTTGCGCGATTAGTAACAACTTACTGCAACCAACCGCAACCCCAGTCGTGCCGTACATGTTATCAATCCAACCCCTGACAGGATCTCTGGCGGTAGAAGAAACTGGAAAACAAAACAAAGCAATAATCGAAATGGATGCAAAAATACAATTGAAAAGGTCTCAGATTTTGTATTGCTTTTCATTCTTACTTTGCTAGCCATCTGTCATCTGGTCGTCGGGGTGTGTGACCAGTTACTAGCTATAGCTAGTAAAATGCAGCTAAAAGGATCTATAGTTATTATAAAGGAGAGTACCCAAAGGTGTATGTGATCGGTTTCCTCAAAATCTACAGAACGGTTTTTGCGGGCGAAGCCAAGGCGACATCGCTACTTCATATGTTAATATCTCATGTCATGGTTTACGTCCGCGCTGGACACCTAAACTACAGAACCGATTCGGATCACATTTGGCATACGCATGTAATATGCTCCGGCCTAACAGACTGTATTTTATTTCGATTATGACTGCCACAGTCAGGCGTGGGCCAGCTAGTAGTGCGTAGTATGGTGCAATTGATAAGAACATCTGTTGTAAAAATAAACGTAATTATTGTATTTGAACATTAACACAATTTAACCGACAATAAGATCGGAAGTTATCGAAGTTAGGTTAGGTTAGGTTAGGTTCCCATAAACTGTAAAATCTGTATGAACCGTCGTTTCGACCATTAGTGTTTTTTCATCGCCAACGCTATTACTCAATAAATACTATAGTAAAACTAAACACGAATAGCCGGGTTTACAGGCTATTATTAAAGCTATATTAGCTGTTTAATACTTAAACGTTAATTACATGTATGTCTCTAACAAATACGGTTCTGTTCTTAGTGACTTAAGCTAACAGCTTTAGTACTAAGTATAGGAAATAGAAGATTGTCGAATATATTTTAGGTCCCTTTTTATTCGCAAGTTTAGTTTAGGATCAATTGAAAAGACAATTCGTAAAGACGATCAGCCGTATATGTGGGCCTTGGTCCGTTACGTAGCCGTTGTTGTAGGCGGGACATACCTATGGCGGGCCGGAATATACATAGAGGTATATGATCGTAGCTCTTCAGTAGTTCGCACTCCGTCATCGCCTTGGTGTATGTGTATGTGTTTGGCCATTTCGAATCGAGTAACCTGTAACATTTCAACCATCACATTACATTACAACAGGTGTCCACAGATAGTCTGTTATCTATCTATGCACGTTAGGTGTTATTGAGGCGCAACGGACCAACATAAGGATAAGGAAATACTGGGAGAATGAGATGTCCGACCGTTTTTGCGCAAATATTTTGACGATCAACCGGTCCCTGAAAGGAACAGGGTTCTTCCCATTGACCTACATTCATGGAATTTGGCGGGAAGCAAGATTTTACAGTACAATTACAGGGATAATTCTGAAATTCCTAAATTAAAATTACCTAATGAGACTTTAACGGATTTTATTTAAGTATTTTGCAATCCCGAAGTTACAAAAGCTACGACTACAAAACGACAAATGTCCTGGTGTCTAAGTAACAAGAAGTACTGTTTTTTATAATTAATCTTAAATATCAAAATCTCGTGTCACTATATTAATTTGCTTACTCCGCCGTAACGGCTTCACCGATTTTTAGCAAATTTTATAAGCATATTCTCAGGTCCGAGAATCAGCTACTATCTATTTTTCGTACTCCTAAGTAATAAGAGTTGTTTGCTTTTAGCATTTTTTAAACGATTACACGTTACACAGACAACATATTCAATTTATGACAGAACAACATCAGTCGGGACAGCTAGTTATAAAGTAAAATTACTTATTAGTGATTCGGTCTACTTCTGCGTCTGTCAACTTGTCGACAATTTGCTGTAGCTCCTCGTACTCCATATTGCACGGGTAGCACTTCTCGCCGATCAGATCCAGGTATGGATTGCTGAACGCCGTTGATATGTGCATGAAGGCCTGAAACATATCAGGAACCAGTAGAAGGTTATCATGGGTGGCGAATGTTTGATCGTGGTCTTCTGTCGTGGTCAATTCAAAACCCACGAGGCTGGACGTGGCCATTGAATCTGTAACACAACCGTAACGGCGGGGATATGAATTATGTAAATAGACTGAGATATAGTTTGTCTAAGGCTCAGCGCACACGAAGCTTTAATTATTATTATCATACTATAGAATTGTGTATAGCTAGTAAATAGAAATATAGTTTGAGTGTTTTAGGTAGTTACCATATAAATATAGTTTGAGTGTTTTAGGTAGTTACCATATAAATATAGTTTGAGTGGTTTAGGTAGTTACCATATAAATATAGTTTGAGTGTTTTAGGTAGTTACCATATAAATATAGTTTGAGTGTTTTAGGTAGTTACCATATAAATATAGTTTGAGTGTTTTAGGTAGTTGCCATATAAATATAGTTTGAGTGTTTTAGGTAGTTACCATATAAATATAGTTTGAGTGTTTTAGGTAGTTACCATATAAATATAGTTTGAGTGTATAGTTTGAGTGTTTTAGGTAGTTACCATATAAATATAGTTTGAGTGTTTTAGGTAGTTACCATATAAATATAGTTTGAGTGTTTTAGGTAGTTACCATATAAGGGCATGAGTGGACAACGATAGACTGATGATCATGATGATGCTGATGACAACAATTAGTGCCATAGAAGTGCCATTGCATTTATGGTGAATGTATAACTGTATGTACGTGTGTATGTATGTGTGTTTGTTCTAATAGAATTAAACTCCGCCACATCATAGCGAAGCGGCGAGCAGTTTCAGTGTCATATAATTTTATACTTAATAGTCATTAATATACTGCACAACATCCCTTGAGACACATCTAGTCGGTTCCCGTGCCACACTCTCATATGGGAATCCATCCCTCCAATCTGCGGGAGAGTGGGGCATCGTCCCCTCTTTCAACCTTTAAGTAAACCTAGTCCTGTCGTCCTAGTAGTACTCATAGTAATCCGATCAATTAGTAGTGGAACTATCTTCGTTTCTACTAATAATTATGCTGATGTACATAGGCATCGGTAGTCGTAGAGGAGCTCAGATTTCTCGTTTGTCCCCCTTTACTATACAAAAAGAAAGTGGTACTAAGTTAACTTTCGACTCACCGACAGGTTTTTCATTTGTTTGGCAATGTCGAGCAGGCACAGGCTCGCCCGCACGTTGGTGGCCAGCGCGACCCGCAGGTGCTCGTCGAACCTCACCGTGGCAGCCGAGTGGAACACCACATTCACCTGCAACACACATGTTTCACATTCACGATTATTTCTTGAAAGAATTACTGTCTTACTTATACAATATATGCAGTAAAGATTTATGTCTAAGTATTCTTCTCTATTTTTTAGATTTATGTCTAAGCGGGCCATATTATAGCGCACAAGTGTTTGCGCAGATACAAGTGCACTCTCTATTCCTTCATTCTCCTATTCCGATGGGACGGCGATTCGTCATAACCGGAGAGAAATCAGGCGCAGGACCGAGGGCTTAACGTGCTCTCCGAGGCATGGGGGTGTAAGACCTGCAACTTTCTAACTCCGGACAGTTATTCCTAATGGTACTTTTTGTATGGTCCGACCCGGGATTCGAACCCGGGACCTCACGTCTGTGGCTACAAATAGACCACGAGGCAGTTAAATCATAATGTTATTGTACAACCATACAACCATAATTATTATAGTTACAAGACTAGGAGACGCGAACACAGAAACTGTTGCAAATTATATAGAATTATTTAAAAAATCATCTAATATTAAAAAGTTGATTTCGTTCACAATTCCATTATGTAAAAAAGTTGCCAAAGGAAAACAAAATTAGATATAAGTTAAACAGCTTATTATATGCCGCTGTGAATAATAATTGTATATTATTGAATAACAATGACATTAGTGATATAAATAAGATCCTAAATTATAAATTGACATTCAACAGACATAACCTATCTTTTTATACTAAGAGACAAATAGCAAGTTTGTTGTAGACTTTATAATTTTTAAGCACAGCCTAGTGTTTTGTTATCCCGACTACTGATTCTTTTGACCAGTATACTGACGCTATCAATAACCTGGAATATGTTTCCAAACAGTACTGTCTGTAAAATCTGTAAAAAATAATTAACAGGTATTTTATACAGATTTTGAACAAAAAACACTTTCATTTCATTTCATAGACATCCATGTAATTGTCAATATGGACATTCATTAAAAATGTAGTCGTATTGCCCTCTGTCCTTTCTCTTCTCAAATGGTCCACCAAAAACTTACAACCGCACGAGACGTGACACCACATCTGTCACTTTGTGGTGTCATCCCGTGAGCAAGAGGCCGTGCCGGCCAAACTCAGCACAGCACTACCTCGTGCTGAACTTCACTTGCGCTACATGCGACAACGGCAACACGTGCGACTTACCTTTTCCAGTAATGTCTGTCGGTCGCTGATGGTGAGCCCCAAGCCAACCGCCTCGCAGTCGCCCTGGATGATCACAACCTTGTGCCTGAACTTTGGATGCTTCTCCTTGAGACGGTTGAACAGCTGGAATGAACAGACATTTGAGAAATCGATAAATATTAAAAGTGCTTGAATCATATTCCGGTGGTATCCCCGCCACTGTTTTAGTAGTAATGACATGCTGCAGCCTAATCGGGCCGGCACGACCGGGGATATATCTCGTGCTCGCATGATGCTGCCGTAAAGTGGTAGCTAAGTGCGAGCAGGGGTTGCCCATTGGTAGGCGGAGGCGAGAAACCAGGGCAACGCACCTGGATGACAATAATTCGGACGTCTATGGCCCTCGGAAGTCGTAAAGGTTGAAATTGCTCGTTTACAACCATAAATTAAAAAAAATTATATGTTCGTGCCACACAGTCACTTTACTCATTTAATTAATTTCTAATTAGCTGGTTAGTATTTAATGTACAAAATCTTCTTCAGATAATTTAAAACCCAAATTTTGCTATTGCAAAACATAGATTTATGTGTTTATAATATGCAGTATGTTAATATTAATAATACTTTACAAAGTGTACGTAGGATATAGCTCTTTTTGGCATGGACCACCACACCTTCCCACCGCTGCTACTCCCGTGTCTCCAGGATCGAGAGCGCCCATCACTTTGACCCTTTGATATGATCGCAGAGAGAACGCGTTGGTTGAAGACTTGAGTATGCAAGATCTGAGGTATTAGAATATACCTGTAATAATAATGTTTTGCATTTACGAATTTAGGGTACAATTGTTACCGGCACAAGCGCACTATCTACTCCCTAATTCCTCTGTAGCTATAGGACTGCGACCGAGCGGTAACAGGAGCAGGGCCGATATTTTAACGTGCTCGCCGAGGGTGAGACCCGGGGGTGTTGTTCCCTACTTCCCGACTCCGGGCTGTTATATAAAAAAGCCCCAACAACTTTTTGATCCAAGACGTATCTACGGCTGAACGTGCTGACCTCTAGACCACAGGGCAGTCGGCTACGTTACATACGTACATATCAAAGTACCTACCTACTTACATGTTATGGTAATGTTACCATTAAATAAACGTGTTTTACGAAGACATTCAATGAGTAAACACAATAATTACCCATTGTTTGAAGAAGCTTTACCTTATGCAGTATGCACTCCAACGTACACAATATTTCATTTATTTAGCAACGGGTTATTAAACAAATTATCATAAGAACATCTCATACTTTCGAAGCGAAGCTAACGCAGAAAATTTAAATCTATCAAGCTTAAATCATTTGTAATTAATGCAACTATACTGTTGTTGTTAAATTAGACCTCCCTGCTGAAACTACTTCATACTTTGTTCTATTATACGTGTGGCGGTAGAACACATATGTGTTGACAAACCTACATTGACACAATATGTATGTAATATGTTGCATCTCAATACATCAAACACACTTAAATACAAGACGGCAATCCATTACGTATTAGATAACTATCATCATCATCAGCCGTCGTCCACGTCCACTGCTGGACCCAGGCCTCGCTCATAGAGTGCTCATAGGTCACGTCACGAGCCACTTGCCTCTAGCGGCTCACTGTCACCTAAACCAAGTGGTCAATCCACTGCATAGGAGGTCGTCCAACGCTCCGTCTTCCGTGTTATAAACATAATTTCACACACATTATTAGGCACTTTACTTATTTTAAGACAATTATTTATTTGAAATTAGTGTAGAACAATTGAATGCTGTCGAAACTATTACTGTTAATGTAGCTGAACGGCTAAGTACCACGACAATGTAGCGTACATTATCGTGGTACTTAGCAGAAGGGTCTCACCTGGCGTCCCGCTTTGATCGAGAAGGGAAATTGTAATTAATTCCTACTTTTATTTTCTTGGGATTACATTTGTTGTGGATCCCAAGACAGTTTTCGGGTTCCCGGAGGTCGCATCATGATATCAATGGGTCGTTGTGGTTGTCACAGTCGATCCTGGCGACACAGGAGTAGTATCGGTAGGTTTAATAAATCAGACCACTCCCTGTATAATAAATGAGGGTCAGGTTATAATGACGTCATTATTGCAACGTTCCAGCTCTATGGAAAAAATTTAAATGTAATTATTGAAACCTCGATTCAATTTAGTCCGTCAGAACATTTATCATTGGAGGGGAGGAGGAAACGAGGACAACACATTGGCGTAGTAATTATGTGGATGTTGGGCGTGGGTAGTCAGCAAAAGGCACTGACTCGTCCCTATAGGCAATATAAAGAATTAACCTAAGTCCAGGTGATAAATCTGCAGACTGTAGAACCAGCTGAGCTTAGCTATTTATAGTTTGATATTATATCGCTGGCGAGACGCGAGTTTCTCTCAAAAATATCATCCTCATCAGCCGCACGACGTCCACTGATAGACATAAATCTTAATATCATAGGCCTAAATATCCCATATTTCTATGAAATTGATGTCGATTAAATTTTAATTTTATTAAAAAAAATACGCTTCTTCTTTTAAATTCTATATTATGACCCGTAATTCAATGTACAAATTTTATGATGTCTCAAAAAAAATTCTTTTTTTCGGATGAATATAGGTACTCCTGACGGAATGCTACTCTGTACTCATTTCACTCAGAAACACATACGGGTAGGTAGGTCATACATTTGTCATAATTATTGACAATTCAGTAAAGGCATAAGGTAAAACCCGTCATATACCGTGTAAATATTGAGACAGCCTCATAAAAATATTGTTCTTACAATCCATATACAATTTTTTTTTCTTCCAAGAAACGTGTTTTATTTCATTCACGGTCTCATTGTAAATGAACATGGGCGTGTTTGCCTTAAGATCACGAGGAGATCCACCGCAGGGGCAACTAAATAATAAAATAAGGAAAATAAAGTTGTGTACAGCAGTAGCATTATGATTATAGAAGCTTTTATATGAGGTGGTAATATAAACAATACTATTGCACCGTACGTGAGCGTGGGCTTGTACGTTTGAACAGGCATGTTATGTTTAACTGTTTACGTCTTCTGACTGCTGATGATGGTGATGATTGGTACATTGAAAAAAGTCCCCCGCCGTGCTCCCCTCCCCCCACAGCGTGGACGGCAAAATATATTTACCAGCGTGAAATGGAGTGGTAGACCGCTCGAAACGTGAAAGTGATAGACACTTTGGTACCGTGTGAGCGAGAGCATACCTCTCAGTAGTTATAGTAGTTGTAGCAATTGCTATCATATACGGAAGTATATTAAGTTGAATTTAACTTGTTACTAATTAGTCCCTTCGCCTTCGTTCGGTAGGTCTGCGCTGACGTACATCTGTTTCTGTAAACATGCTTAATAGTTACGGGACTACTAATTCTGTGATATTTTATGAATAATAAATCACGTGGAGGTCATTATTACTAATGAGTTAACTTATACTATTGTGATTAGAGGCGACCATGTCCGAAGTGAACAATGGGCTTTCTGAATAACACGAAAATGTTTAATTAATAATGCGACCATGAATAAATTAAAATAAAATTTTGTGATTGCTAATATTATTTATATGTTAACTACTACCTAGGGTAGGTAGTAGTACCCTACTAATATTTTAATTATGATCGAGTAAGTTCGTATGTTTTTTATGCGTTTTTAGGAATTTTGCAGAGAGAGTTTACAATTTGGAAGAACTTAAGATTCGTGGTAAAAAAATATTGAACCCGATAATGTTAATTGTTCCCTTAGGATAGAAATTTCGCGAGTCTACTCGTTATCCTAAGTTATCCTAATAATTACCGTAACCGTAACTTATCCTAATAATATAATATGTGTGGACTTAGCACATCACGTTTATATAGAACCGTAAGGATTTGTGTTACAGGTTACTAGACAACGGAAACACTTTTCACATTGATATTTTATATAAATTTAAGAAATTTTATGTGTATATTTAATATTTTTACATGTAATACACAGTTAAACATACGTGACCCACGCGGGATGCGAACCCCACCATGGTTCAAGCCATGTCGTGGCGGTGGGGCTCAGTAGCCTGGGGTGATGCGAGACTGTTTGGGCGAAGCCAATTGAACTGAGGAGGTGTATGCTCTTTGTACCCCTCTTATAAAAAGAGGGGACTAAAGAGCAGGAGGAGAAGCTGCTCTTTGTACCCCTCTTATAGGAAGAGGGGACAAAAGAGAAAAAAAACAATGAACTCCCCCCCATTGCACTGTCCTAAAATTGATGGGGTTGTCTTGTGGTGCGGACAACCCCATCTGTGGAGGTGGCGTCGGTCCCTAATGGGGCCGACTAGCCATCGAGGTGCCCTGATGATTTGCTGTTCCGGGGCACCTCACCAAAGGCAACACTGATGGTACTCGCGGTGGTTTTTGTTTGTATTCGGCACTATAATGTGCCGCGACATAAGTTTATCACCTACGTACTTGTCCTTCATCGAATTCCGAAACGTACTATGTGTTACATCTTAAAGCAGATACTTCGGACTAAACACGGCGGATATTAAAGTGTACCTGGAGATGGTAAGCAAAGATAATTTCCGTTCCTTTTGTTTATCAAAGTGGAAAACAATAATACCTGTAACAGATATTGTCCTCACGGTACTTACCTCAGAACTAGGCTAACGCGATGAGACAAGTCCACAGATATTATTATACTACAATGGCTTATGTGACAAAAAGTGGGTGAGTCAGGAGAAGGCTAACCCGACCACCAGGATGTTATTTTATAATAATAATAACACCAGCTGACCGTGCAGTCGTTTTACCGGGTTGGGTGAACAATTCCTATCATTAGGGTTGTGAAAAATAAATTGTAGCCGATTCTCAGATCTATTATGCATATACAATTTGGCAAAAATCGTAAAACCCTTTTCGTAGAAGATACACATAAAATTATTTATTATCATCCAAAACCTTCATAAGATTCAATAATGTTTCTTTGCTGCTGATAATAATAATGATAATCTTATGAAATCGCGGAAGTTTCCCACGCAGGCCTAGAGGACATAACAGACAATGCCGTGGTAAGAAGCATGGTATCCAACAAGAATATTTTTAGAGATTCATGCATCATGGTTCATGGTTTCCACCACTAGATAGAGGGATTGTCGAGAAATGTTTGTGTGTACGAATTATACACGGACGACCCAGAGGCGGTTCGCTACAATTACTAACATAGTTTGTGCTCCCATTCCGCCCTACAGTAGATGTGTGAACTGTGAAGCTCGTTAATAATGTAAATTCTTCAAGTACTAAGTCGTTAGTTACTTTTGTTTTGATTTAGTACTCACTGACGTAACTAATAGATGGATAAACGCAATAATGGATATAGAGGATACATCTCTAGTAATAATCTAAAGCTGAATAGTTTATCTGTTTGTTTGAATACGCTGATTACCGTGACGTTACGCCTAATGGGACCGGAGTTACGCTTGAGCAACCGGGGGGGTGAAACTAGTTATATATTAATAAAATTTTATAAGATTATGAGTGTCATACGATCGAAAAATTTATATTTTCTACAAAAGAAAGTTCCCAAAGCTACCTGTGGTCTGCAAAGGATTTCATTACAGTTTTGGTCCAATGAAGACCAGACGAATGGAACCGAGGAAGGTTACCACTGTAACCTTCGTATATATATAAACACTGAGACCTTCCTCGGGTCCATCCATCGGTAACATTTCGCCCTACATTACTCACGGGCGAAGCCGGGGCGGATAGCCTAGAAATGAAACGATTTTATTTCGATTCACTTTCCTGAGAGTCCGATCTAGTAACGACATTTTGCCCCTTCCTGTTGACCGATTGAATAGCGATGCGAAGTAGCTGTATAGTAGTTATATATCAAGTTCTGGGTGAAGGTACAATAATAGATTCGAATCCTCGATCATGGATGTTTATATATATATATATATATATATATATATATATAAACTCGTGTATATATTATCATTATTGTTATTATTATTATTATTATTATATAGTCAATAGAATTATAAAACCAAGATGATCCCCCACCTAAAATGGCCGACTTTACGTTCTTTTGAGGGGGGGGGGGGAGAAGGAAAGGCATCGGTGTAGTAATTATGCTCATGAGCGTCGGTAGTCGTAAAAAAGCTCCGACTTCACGTTTGCCCCCTATTCTGTAAGGAAAAAAAGCGGCGGACTTCACATTTTATATTTCTTACGCCTTCACTATAGATATTAAATGAAAGGACTTGGCTAGAATTATATCTCGTTCTTTATAATAAAAACAGTTTCATTTTATTCTATTGTGATTACTTTATTCTTTAGCCCTAAAAATAACTCACCGGATCGTCGAAAACTTCGTCCATTCGTGTGTAGATATCCTTGCCGCGTTTCTGTCGCACGAGGACGTATATATTTTCCAATCCCTGGCAACACCGAAGTAGTTTCTCCATCAATACTTTGCCGAGGAAACCTAAAGTGACAAAAAGTTAGGTAAAATGGTAAATAGTTAGCAACGTGACAGTTTGTACAAGGGCTACGTAGATCTATTTTTGATAAGGGGGCAAACGAGCTGTCGGGATGTATTCATCGCTATTGACGCCCATAGAAATCGGCTTCAAGATATGTGGCCCACCTTCTCTCCCTCCCTTCCAATGAACCATCAGAAACTTACAAACCGTACAGCATAGCGATATCATGTGATCGCGGAGTACCTCCCCGTTTCCCTTAGGCGTACCTAAGAGCAAGTAATAGGGAACATATGACACGAAATGGTCAAAAAGAAAGTGAAATTCGAAAGAAAAATTTATTAGTAAAGCTAAACTCCTTTCAGATAGTGGCTCATGAAGATAATTAGACACAATTGGCCACTAGGTCTGACTAATTGATTTCTCTTGTGACTGCGGGATGTGTCCTAAAATGCTCGGCGACAGTTGTTCATTTTCAAACCATTAAAACCCTATGAAGACTGCTTATACTTAATCTAATTGTAATCAATTCGTGACCAAATATATTCAATACAGAAGATGCTAAATTTGTTTCGTCCCTCAGCGGAGTGCGCTAACACTCTCATAGTTAGCACGTCCTTAAGACAGTCAACCTAAATTTTTTTGAACATTTTGGTTTATAAAAAAATTGATTTTGACTTTCTTAGCCGCCCATAGATATTTGCAAGACTAGGCGTATTACAGACGCGTTGCCGGTGTTATCCGTTATCATTATTATTATTTGTTATCCCTACCTGTAGCTCCTGTTATCAGTACATTCTTCTTCTCGTAGAACGCCTGAACATCTGACCGTTTCTGCATCTTATCTACGTATTCGCTATTCACGTCATCAATTATTGGCGCTTCTTGGTTCGTATTGATCTTTGGTCCATTCAAATCCATAGTTGTGGTGATAACTTTCTAGTCTTGTGCACTCATCCCTGTAAGAAAAATAGGTAAGGAGGTAGAGTATTTTTGCTACTCGTACGTACGTATGAGTTACATCAATGTAAAACTTTATATCTAATGCTATTTAGAGGTTTACTCAATTTCGTGCTGAAATTGAAATATATTTATTTTTAATTTTATGTTTTACTTTCCATTGTTTTAAAAAAATCGTAAAAATAATTTTATGTACATTTTAATTTTATGTTACATTTTTTATGTTTTTTACTTTAATTGATGTTATTTTATTGTTGTGCGTATTTTGATTATTGAATTTACTGACTATATACATCGTCTAATGCATGATATGTTTAATATTAATTATTGCCACTATTATATATTAATCTTTGAGTAATTTTAATATATGTGTCTTACATAGCTACACGCTAAATTCTTTTTTAAGAGTTGGTCATTTCACTAGCTACTTAGCGCAGTTATTGTATAAAATTATGAGCATTTATTACAGTAGTCAATTGATTAATAAAATAAATAAAATATTAATCTCAAAATAAGCCATTCCTAATTTGTACGCGGTCTTAATATTTAGGGATAACCATGCACTTTGAACATCACTAAGATCCGACGAACTGTAGGGGTGAGGGCAAAATATATAATTGAGTGAACAGAACATGAGAACATTACTCACCTAGTACTACTACGTGTTCTTAATGTTCAGATTCCGTTTTTGAGTACATTTTTTATTAGTGATGTAAATATTGCGCATTGCACGTGGACAATATTACACCTACAATACAATATATATCGCATAGCCTACAATATATATCAGTGTTTATTGCATTCCAATCTGTTACACACACTTTTGCATTTATAATATATGGGATATGTTAAACGCCTTTTATATATTGATTGTCTTGGTTTATTACTTTAGACTTTAGAGGCAAGCGTATTCAGCCGCAAGCATAGCTATATAACATATTTAGTAATAATGTCGTACCTCCTATTGGAACCCCTCAGTATGTGAATCCCAGTCGCCCTTGGCCGGTTTCCTATTTAATAATTATATTATTTACTCACAATATCCCCGTGTGTGTCGCTCAAAGCTCTTAACTGCGGACTGGAGTTTATCTGTTAAGACTGTATGTTATATGCTGTTCTATTATTTATATTTATTGTACTAATGTAAACAGTCCGAGGCGCAGGTGTCGAACGGAAACCTTCACAACAGTAAGAGCACATAATCTTGTTAAGAGAATATCCTCACAACCGCAATCCACAGCTGAATGTTGATATCAGAGATCCTCACACGGATTCAGTTATTGTTTAATTATTAAAACATATTATTGAATGTTGTTCATTCTACCAGTTTACGTGCATATTTCAATTGACTATTGTTTTTACTATTATAAAAGTTTTTGGCATAATATTCCTCTTGGTACGGAAATCTGTCTTTTCTGAAACTATCGTTTTTATAAAATAAAAAAATAAAACCAAAAATGAAAAGGTGTAATATGTTCGTCTGTATATAACCTTTAGTTTAAAAGGAACCTTCCCAGGTGGTATCATTGTCACCAAGTCAGGATCTCAGACCAATTGGGGACAACCCGCAAAAATTATTCGCAAAAATATGTAACTATATGTAATGTTATTGAGACAATTGCGGCACTCATTATCACATTTCTCTGAACCGGGGAACAGTTAGGGCTCTTGTATGTTGTCCTAAAAAGTGACAAAGATAGTATTATGTATAGTATAGGTAGGCGAACGAGCAACCTGAGCCTTTCGACGACTACCCCACGCCCACGGACATCCGCATTGTTGTTGTCATGCAAACGCGTTGCCCTCCTCTCCTTCATCTCTATGATAATACGCGAAGAAAAAAACCTATCCCTTTTTTAAAGTATTGGGGGAACGGAGGTATTGGAAATTTTGTCCAGTTTAAGATTATATGGTAAATGTGTAAATCTCAGATTTTTTAGTAGTTAATCTACTCACATTTGACTATTTCAATTAAATAAATAACACGAACACTACAGCACTGCTGCGGTACTGTTGCTTCTACTGTAAAGTAGACAACTCCTATATATTTTAGTTAGCTATCTCCATGTAAAGTTGCACACGGTGAAACAATCATAGACAATATAGATCTTTATCACTATGGCAGTAAAATGCTATTTATTGCACCTGCAAGAGGTAGTGTCATGCTGCACTGTGTTATAAGTACTTCTCGCTCACATGACACTGGCGTAAAGTGTATGCGGGTTTTCATGGGTGTCGGTAGTTGTAGAAAGGCTACCGCTGATGGTATGCCCCCTTATACAAATAAAATAATTGGTTGTTTTCATTAAACAACCTCCACGTTAATTTACATACGGAGCATTAACAAACTGGGTGCAGTTTAGTACGTGTACTACCAAAGCCACGCCAAAATTTTACAGAACCTTTATCTTTATACCGCGACTTGGTCAGCGTAGAATAGTGATTAATGACAGTATTTGCATACAAGCTGTCGTCCCTCCCCCCCAATGTACTCCTTTGCGGGTTGATTTTTTAGTAAAAAAACATAGTATTCCAGATTTAAAAAATCGGTTTAAGAGTTTGGCCGTGATGATTTCACGGACAGATAGGCGATAATACTTACGCAATTATAATGTTAAGTATAGCTTGCTATCATTATTATGCGTTCCGTTTGACGTCCGAAGTCCCTTAAGAGAGAACATCGATTCTTTCGCCTCGCCTGGTCTCTTGATGTTGCTATTTCCGCTGCCTAGATGCACCTACAGCGCCGCCTATCTAAGCTACCTATAACTACATCCAAGCTACCTATCAACTATAAGCCGCCATATTCGTCATTGTTGCGTTGTTTTTCGAACCGAGCACGTGGTCGTTTCGAAAAAATCTACATTTGTTAGTTTATTGGATTATTTTGTCGCAAATATTATTTTAATTAGCTTTCGTGGTTTAAGTAGAAAGTTATTTTCAAACATTTTAGTTTGTCTTCCATTACCTTTAAGAAATATTAATGATAAAGAGGTTATTGAGCCTAACTAATATAATGTTAGTGATTATTCGTCTGATTATTTATCTCCGATGCGTCGGATCCCTGGTGAACGACAACATGATAAAAGGTCTATGGGAACAACACCAACAGGCAAAATGGCATTGTTGGAATTGGAAATGTTTGCTGTGATAGCCGCTATATCAGCCAATGCAATGGATCTCCAGAGTTGTACAGTGATTCTTCATAGCTACAAGAAAACAATCGTGTCCTATAATAGAAAACTAAGGAGGAACACAATCACGTCAATTGCTTGATCTTACCCAACAGCTGCTGGAATTGGTGGACCACCTCAACATTGTGCTTCAGCCACATCACCGACCAGCCCTGTGCAACACCGAAACAGATCACCTCTCACGAAATCACACCGCCACCGAGTGACACCTCACAAGAGAGGAAACTTCGAGACTGGGCGGCATGAGGACCTAGATCTCAATGCGTCACAGACAGCACATGTCGCAGGAAACTATATTTCGCTCGACTTGTCAGACCCGAACACCTGCTTTCACGGCGCGTCCAGCAGTAGCACCTAAGAGAACGAAGCCTTTATGGAGGCTAGAACTGAAGAGACGTGCTTTGAAGCGTCGTGTATAGCTCAGAAATTTGGAGAAGATGATGGTGGACACAGCGACAATGCTACCGCCGGCATAAGTCGGCAAGTTACACCTGGAAGCTTGGCTCACTTCGGGTGGGATACCCCGATGATACTTCGACGCCGCAAGAGAAACGGCTATTGCCTTCGTGTTGGAGACAGACTACAATAAATACCTATGCACTCATTTGGAGATAGATGAGGTTTTGTCAAGAAAATAACATTAATTTTCGTTTACCGGAACCAGCAAACGTAGCTATCTTGGTTCTTCTGACCGATGGTTTCTCTTACAGAAGGATTCTTGTTCATAAGTAAGTTATTGTATCCATTTGCGAAATAATATCTGGAGTTAAAATTACTTTAAACCTGTCGGGTTTGTAGGTAAAATATAGGCTGAAAGCTATTTCCGTGGCAAGACCGGAGCCTTCTCAATTACCGATTTCGGACGCAAGTATTCTGATTGGATTCTTAAAGTTATAACAAGTTTTAAACTAACAAGTAAAACACTATTTTACTAATGCTGCAGCTGCTATTTTACTATATGTTCTCAGCGTAGAGTATATGATCCTTACCCTTGTACACACTGATAGTAAACACTTTGCAGATAACACTGATTCTATTACGTTGCACCCCGCTTTCGGGGCGAAAACCGACTCTTCTTCATATGAACAATCTAGCTGGACATATTGCGCACCGGATAAACGGAACCAGTGTATTGGTTACGTACTCCGGTAAATATGACGCAAGGGACCCGGGAAATTATAACTTAGATACTATTAATCCTACGACACTAGCTACTGCAGCTATGATTTTTCTTAACCAAAAAACTAAACTTAAATTTATCTGAAAGAAGTCGGTGCCTCATCAGTCAAAAAATGTCTGTCGCAATATTTTCATTCTGATTCATACTTAGAAAAAAAATATTCTGATGTATAACCTGGCATCTTATTCAAGTGCATTTAAATTTAATTTATAATATGTTTAGTCACATTGTCGTGTTTTATTTTAATATTGTTTCCAAAACAAAAACACAAGCCACCAGTAGATATCAAGCACTTTCTCATAAGGGATTTCGGACGTCATATGGAACGCATAATATAAAAATGTTACCTTAGAATAAAAATTTCTACTCTTGATTCCGCGTCTACGTCTCAAAAATAGAAAGAAACCAGCCACAGTTGGGCGAATACCGCTTGTACATGAAAGGGGTCACAGATAAGACAGGCTACATCCTTAAGCGTGCTTCTACTAAGACTTTCTTCGACCCGCCAAGAAAAATAAGTCGATTCTCACCACCAGTAAAGTCTCATATATAGTTACAGGATGCAGGAGTTTACAAACTCAATTGCGCCTGTGGGTTTTTCTACATAGGTCATTCAAAGAGGTCGTTAAAAACACGCGTTAAAGAACATATTGCAGGTGATAAACATCGTGTCTTTACAAAGTTTCCATTTTTTAACATAAACAAGATAACGCCTGCCACTATGTTAGACTTGACCAAATCCTCGCGAAATAATCCCGATTCCGTTCAAGGATGATTCGTGAGGCGATGAAATTAAAAAGCACCAAGAAATTTCAATAGAGAGAATGGTTGGGTTTTACGGTATATGCGGTAATAAATATAGTTAAATCAAAAAGAAAATGTCTTATCGCAGCTGCAAGATGTTTTGTGGGAATCTGACATATTTATTGTTAATGAATCTGCAGCATATACGAGTAAATACAACTGATAACATTATGGATGTGAATAGAAGGCGGTAGTCAGGAAATTACTCGTACTTTCCCGTATATTATAAATAAATAGAATGTTTGCAGTGGCCGTACAAATACATAAAGTTAGAAATTATATTTTGTGATTTAATAATAATTTACCTGTTTTGGAATTTATTCATTTATTGATGTTTACGCGAATGTTACTCATTACAATAAAACTATTTTAACGGATTCTATCCGGTAATCTATCGGATATGAAACAACGACGTGTTACAAAATCTGCGGTCTGTGAGCATGCTGAAATTAGCCCCTGCCTAACATTAGATTTGATAACACGCAAATCTTCACTAGGGAACACCGATTCCTTCCAATAATGATCCGTGAGGCTATTGAAATTAAGACATCCAAATTTCAATACTGAAGATGGCTGGGTACTTCCCTCTGCGCGGGCCCCAGTGGTGAACGTAATCAAATCAAAAAAGTAAACATAACACCTCAAGACAGCAAGATATAATAAGTACTGTTTGCACTAATCGGAACAACTAAAATTATAATTCTTTGGGTACTTTTAAAAACTTATAACATCAGGACATTTGTCATCTCCCACCCGTGACCATGGTTGCTGTAAAGCTTCTTCTGAAACGTCGGGCTAGTTAAATAATTTTATTGTAATGACTAACATGCGCGTAAACTTAAGGCAGCAATATGTTGAATCTCAATTTTAGCTCCTAACAGGTAATACAAACAAAAGCGGAGAAACAACACTTATACACGTATGACGCAATACATTTCATTGTATTTACTGTATGTAATCAACAGTCCTTCTAAATTCAATCGTTATTAATGAATATGCATATGAAATTTGGTAAAAATCAGTAAAGCCGTTTTGGAGGTGTAAGTTAAGCATGTTAAACATAATCAGATCAAAAAGTAAACATAACACCTCGAGACGGCAAGGTATAATAAGTACCTTTTGCGTTAATCGGAACAACTAAATTTGTAATTCTTCGGTTAACTTTTAAAACTTGGTACATCATCTAACATCTCAATCTATACGTGACCTTTGTTGCTGTAAAGCTTCTGAAACGTCGAGCTAGATAAATAATTAAATAAACCGCGATAAAATCCGTCAAAGTAGTTTTATTGTAATGAGATTCAACATTTAAATATTTAAAACTTTAAAGGTAAGGAAAATGTTAAAAGGTACGACGAATACCAAGTTTAGTAAGACGTAGTGCCATGCTGCAATGCAGCCGAATTTGGCCGACACCACTCGAATGCATGACACCGCTGTAAATATAGTTGTAAAAGCCGACCGAGGAGAGATCGGCCTGTTCTCGATAGCATTGCCACTTGCCAGGCGTCCGCATAGTTAAAGGCTTTTGACACGTCCCCGGCCAAACTAATTAGTGTTTGGCTTGCCTGCCTGGATTTTGATAGGTTTTTTAAATTTAAACAGTCGCACTTCGAACGCACGAGATTAAAAAAAATGTTTTTTTTTTTCGTATATTTTAATAATACTAAGACACAAATTCTCAAATATTGATGGATGGACTATTTTCTCTAGCTGCTAAATTTGACGATCTAGCTCTCCGCTGAAGTGTCTTGTCGTTTACAGGTCCTGGTTATCTCGCTTTGATCAGCCGATGGCATTCTCGAGTGGCTTTACTGTTAGTCCCATAGGATCCTACCCCAGGATCGGTGGCAGGGGACATTGCGTTAAAGCTAAATACAAAAAAGACGATGTCATTACGATTAACAAATATTATGTAGATGTCGTAGTCGTATTGTACAAATCGCCGTATGACATTACGGCTAGCCATTTTCAAAAACAGGACCGTTTTCCTTTGCTTACGATTAGCCGGATTGTAATTGCCAGACGTTCTTCAATATGGCGGCTGATTAACCTCATCGAATTTCTTGGTTTTAGGCAGTGATAGTGATCGATGCAAGTATGAAATTAGAATAAGTGTTTTGAGTGCAAATAAAGAAAATAACCAAACCACGAAGGCTTAGTCGGGATCTACACTCCCGCCTAAACCTTCCTTTTTTTGACGCGAGGAAACGCATTTACGCGCCTTCATCGGCCCTGGGTGGGGTCCAATGGCGTGTGGGACTCCCTTGATGAGGTGCCCCAGAACAACAATCATCAGGTCACCTCGACGGCTAGTCAGCCCCCTAAGGGACCAACTCCACCTCCACAGATGGGCTTGCCCCACACTAAAAGACAACACCACCGACTTTGAGACAGTGTAATAGGGTGAGGTTCCCATCCTCGCCCCTTGCCCCGTGTTCAAAAACGCCACCTCCTATTGCTCTTAGGTCCCCTATTCTTATAAGAGGGGTACCGAGAGCGATTCTTCCTCCTGATCTTTTAGCCCCCTCTTCTTATAAGAGGGGTGCAAAGATCCCATTCGGTTCAATTGGCTTCGCCTGGGTTCACCACAGGCTACTAAGCCCCACCGACACACGACATGGCTTGAACCATGGTGGGGCATAGTTTTTTCATTTCTTTGTATTCGACAATCGACGCCATTGTTGTTGTCATGTCGAGAAATGCCGCAAGTGTTAAAATTGGGAACTAATACATTTCAAAAATGCGTTATAATGATCCTCTTTTGTTTCAATAAAGTTTTATTGAATGTCGTATAGCGCCGAAATCTTATTGGTGCAATTTCGCTCAGCCGTATTCAATCCGGCTCATGTTTGGGTCACCACAAAATAAAACGGTCCTGTTTTCGAAAATGGTTAGCCGTAATTGAGTACGGCAATTTAAACAATTCGAGTGCGACATAGATGCTACTAAATGTCTTGGTTGAAACAAGTTCTCTAACAAAGGTAGAAAACGTTTGTCTTAGGTTCCAACTATAAAAATATACTAATTACGGTTGATGAGTATAAACAAACTTAGTATACAGGTAGTACTCATGAAGAATGGTCGTAAAATGCATTCCAGGACGTCCCAGCCATTGTTATTACGTAGTTGATTGAATATATTGTCACTTCTTGATGGAAATTCATGTTAACACTTGAATAAACGACCGGTTTCGACTTATCATCATCAGGCAACCTTTTTACCTGATGTAAGTGAAGATTGAAAAATAAATAATTGTGAAGTTTATAAAGTTTGTTTATTTATTCAAGTGTCGTTATTATTATTATTATTATTGTATATTTATTTGATGATTTTTGTACATGTATGAATGTGTTACACTTAACCTGTTGCTGAATTGCTATCTACTTGGGCCGGCATAGTCAGGCCTCGCTGACATAAACTTGACTATGCCGCGTTTCATGCGGTTCGTTGCGTCGGGAGGAAATGGCTACCGAAAAGCATCTGCTTAGTGCTTGGTTGTTTCAGTTCAATTTCAGAAGACAAAGTCTTAAGAAAGTAACCTACCAAAAAATTTGTGGCCCGGTGGCCAATTGGCAGATAGTCGAAAACACTCCGAATTTTCGTTTGCCTCCTGTAGTAAAAGAAATTATATTGCATACGTAGTACTTCCACTAATTTGTCGCCGATTTATTTCATACTTTTAGTGAAAGATTAAGTTCAATTGGGCACGGCCGGGAATTAGACGGAACAGTGGAATGGAAAAACGAGAGACAACCTATCTGCGAGTGCAGATGTTAATGGGCGTCGGTCGTCACCAAATAGCTCCATCTGCTCGTTTGTCCTCCTTTAAAAAATCTACGTGACGGAATAAGTACTTCACTTGAAAATGAACGACCAGCTTCAATTATACAGAATTCAGTATGATTTCCTGAGGAATTGGCACGACCGGGGAGGAACCTCTCGCTCACACGATGACGGCGTCGCGTTTCGTGCCGTTTTTGAGTAGCCGGAAAGGAAGGCAATGCATCGGCATCGTAATTGTGAAGATGTTCAACGGTGTCAGATTCCGGTTGCTTGTTTTCCCCTATACTACAAAAAACGGACGGACCAGCATACTACACTGAGCTCTAAATGGGCCGTGCAGCGCCACGACTTGGCAGTGGCGCTTGAAGGGACGGAACCTCAGCTGTGATTTCGACTCAATGCTCGAAAGGAAATGCCCTGGGGACGATGGCCTCCTTCTATGAGACGGTCGTGTGCCAGATGGAGTCTGTGTAGCGGGCCAGAGGGTATGATGGCCGACCCGCAGACGAGACAAACATTAACGTCACCAGAATGTAGAGTAATATTATATAACATTTTTAATATCAGTATTTTTTTTTTAATATTAGTAACATTACAAATGCAAAACTTTGGATTTATCTCTGGATGGATGTTTGTTACTCAGTTTCGCCAAAAGTTTTTCGATGGACGTATTTTTATAAAACTTGGCAACATTGTAGCTTATGTGCCAGAATTACGGAGGATTGATAGAAGTGTTAGCTCTTGCGAGGGGCTACGTCTGCAGGTGTGACTGCGGGGCACAGACAGTACAATACGACATGAACACTTAGCTTATTATTGTCAGGCATAACGGGCTTCTAGTACACAGGCTACATCAAAGAAATAAATATTCATGTGTGTACGTATGTATATTTATGTAATTATATTATCTGTCGTCATGAACTACGCTCTAACGAACTAGCTCGAGAGAGTGAGATGGAATCTCTGGCAGAAGGGGTATGTGTTATTTCATATTTGACCCTACTAGAGTACATGCTTGTTTTATTGTTAAATATGAAAGCATGAACTCTAATAAATCATTAGAAAATAGCCATGTTACCTAATTAACTTAGAAGTTATGATTTAAATATTGATCGAGGTCATCGAATAGAAATAAGCACTCTGTCTGTTGTTATTTTTTTATATTGCAACATTCTGATTATGTAACGCGACAAAAATATTTTTCAATTATAGGCAATATTTAATTTTAAAAATATTTATGATATATTTGTAAGTGTAAAATATAACTACAAAATGTAGCTAGATGTTAAAAGTTTGTGTATATCTAGCAGGACTTCTGAGATGTTACAATTTTTTGTTAGCATTCTATGGAAATAGGGTTGTCATCAAACATACCCAAAAATTGTGGCATATATTTTTTTGCTTTATTAATTGTTATAATTACACGAATATGTCTTCATAATACATTTTCTATTAACCGATTTCAAAAGGTAAAAATTCACTTATTTACAAAAATATAAAAATTATGAATTTTAATTTCGGCCTCATAAACATTACACGCTATAATAACAACAAATTATGTATATGAGAAAACAACGTCTGTCGGGACAGCTTCAGTTTTCAATAATTTCTGCAGCCAAATCAGGATTTACTTTGATGTTTTTTTCACATTTCGGTCTTTTAGCGATATTTTATTTCTTATTTATATATATTTGTTTCAAGCACACTACGCTCCGCCATCATCGCCAAATGTCACTTGATGTTGAAGTTTTTTTTTTTTGTTCTTATGGTGACAGAATAATCCCTTACATAACATAACATCACGCTACTAGATGTACAACGTTAGCAACCATAATTTGACAGTTATTTTTGAATCTCATGTATTGCCTCCTATGGGCGAACCTATAGCCATGAACAGAGCATCGCTTTTGATAGTTATAATTTTAAAAGCACGCACACCGTTAGAACCTTTATTGGTGTGTGCTTAGATTTGAACTTGGGATCATTGACTTGGCAGTCCATCAGTCATACCACTGGGATGTGGATGCTTTCATAGCATACATTCTTTTTGATAAGAATAGGTTAAGTTTGCGTTAGAAGTAAAAGTTTGTAAAATACGAAGGGAGAATGAATATGTGCTATCGTCCTGATCCGATAACATAATAATTTCGGTTTATGCGAGTGCGATGTTTACTTTGCATAGATCTACTTCACCAGAGAAGGTTACTTTATTAGGCACGAGTTTTAATAGTCGGAGAACGCCTCTACAACTATTTTGTATAGAGCGGTGGACTTGAAATGTTCATTTTAAATACATCGATACTTTTTCTATACAATGTATCGTATTGTATAGAAAAAGTATCGATTAATATATTATTATTATTATAAGTTAACATTGATATAAGTATTGAATTACCGATATATCGTAGAAGTATTCTCGTATCGATATTCAGTATACACAATTCATAAATAAACTTTGATGTCACTTTTTAATGACATCACTTTCTTTACTGTGAGCACCGTAAGTTATAATATAAAAAACAGATATTAATTGTTTCACAACTCGATTTCTCCACTAAATGAGTAAAATGCATTATGTAGGTATCCTATAATACACTAAGTACATGACTGTGGACACATTTCGTTATCTATGTTAAGCATGACAGACAACTTTTTATTTAATATATTAATTAGTACGAGCACTGAGAACGAACTGTAAGCCAACGAAGCCAGGGACCACAATAATAGAACAGAGTTACATATTAAATATTTGCTTATCGCATTTAGTGTTATCCTTACAGATAGCAAGAATCTCGCGTCTTTGGTTTTCGTCATTGCTAAGGTAAGCTTTTCAGTAGTTCGTGGTTATAAACGTTTCATCCAATTTTCCAAAATAAGTACGATTGTATGTATCGATACTAGATGATATAACGACATTTCTTGAAATATTTGATTAAATAACGCTGTATTGAGTGTTTATAGACTAGTTCACCTCCTAGAACCACAAAATAATCTTCGTCAAAGAAATAATAATCTATTAAAATACCTGTCTCACTGATAAACAAATTTAAGACAATAATTATATGTCCTACACTTACGTATCTAGTTGCACCCTGTTTTGGTCGGATAAAATCTCATAAATTTTAGGATTAATAAAGTAAACAAAGTAACCGATTTAAAGAGTTTATTTAAATAAAATGAGGATCATGTAGGCTTTAAACACATGAAAAGGTGCCTCAGTGATTGTAAATTCGGTAATTTCAATTTTTGACAACCCTAAACAAATAATTACAAAACACCTATTTTCTAATTCCTTTGGAGCATCTGATTATTTTTTCTGAGGACGTAAACAAGTGTTACTAACTATTTAACATTAATTAAAATGCTAATCTGGAAAGACGCCCGAGAAAAAAATATATTTCCAAAATCATATAATTTTAATTTTACTCATTTTTCCTTATAGGGTATTCTAACAATAACCCACAATCTTTTTTACGAAAAATATGTACAGCTGATAAAGTTTTTCTAATCTCTAGGGAATTTCCTTTATTTCCTAATATCTCATAAACTATTACACAAAGAGCAATAGTTTTACTTTAAGGCTTGTTTTAATAGAACCTATCAAGTAAAGCAATAAATTGATAGTGGCCTCAACTCGTGTCAAATAACACACTGTGCGACGGTGTAAGACGGGATGCGTGGCCAATATTATTCATTTATATCTATCCATATGTAATATTATAATTTGCGGTTGTATTTATATTTATGTGTATAACAATAGGAGTATATTATATTGGCAACGAGGTCAAGTAAGTAATTTACGCACTACTAAAAGACTAGCAGTCCGTCTCGGCTCCGCACAGGTATTTCACGAAGTAAAAATTCATTGATTTACAAAACTGTAAATTTTAATTTCGACCTCATAAACATTACACGTTATAACGACCGCAAATTATATTTATGACAGAACAACGTCTGTCGGAACAGCTTTAGTTGTCAATAATATCAGCTGCTAAATAAGGATTTACTTTGATGTTCATAGTTGTGTCTCTTTAACGGATTTTATCGCGTTTCTTTAGGTTTTCTTGAGGAATGAGAAAAATCACCGTCATGAACGAATGTGCCAAAATCCTTGTGCTGTCCTGTTATACACTAATTGTAGAAATATGTTTGAGTTACAAAAAATGATAAATGCATGAGAATATAATATATATAAACAAATTAAATATGGGTAAACATACATCTCAACAAAACAATAACATAAATAATCAACAAGCAAAAACTTTAATATATACTAATATTACTAATACCAACCCATTACTACATTGTAATATAATATTGTATTTTTTTCTGTAAGTGATTCTTGTAAATCTTTTGAGAAAATAAGTGTCTTAACCGTTAAACTGTGCGTGTGTTAGTTATCTTTTTCTTTTATCGGGCTTGGCCCGCCAATCTTTCCCACCGCTGCAACTCATGCATCGCCAGTTCCGATGAAAGTCGACTTAGCTAGCAATGTTCGCACGTGTAAAGATGATACTGACAAATATTAATAATAATTAGCTTTTAAAAAGCTTTTGACCTCGTCTCGCATGTCTCCTGATAGAAAGTGTAGGACCTCTAACTCCAACGGTTTCTATCGTTGGAGTTAGAGGTCCTACACTTCAGTACATTTCGAGTTACCTATTCAATAGACAACAGCTTGTGTCAGTTACGACACTGAACAATAATGAAGAAGTCACGTCATGCTCATCGGAATACAGATATAACAGATACGGTGTACCCCAGGGGATCGTCCTCGGGGCCGTTTTATTCCTGTTATATTTATTATACATAAAATGACATGGTAAAGGTCTCATACCACGAATTTATATTATATACAGACGACGTTTCCATAATTGTTACATCAAATAAAAAATGGAGCAATTGAAGACCAGGGAAACGATGTTAATGTTACAATTAAAAACTAATGTAATGGCTTAATATAAATAACCTATTAAAAAAGCTACATATATCATAATACATATAATTTAATAGGCTAAATATTAATAAAAATAAGGTGGATTTTAATGTAATAAAACTAAAAGAAGCGACTGATACAAAATTCTTCGGGCTAGTTATAGATAAAAATTTAAACTGGAAATAACATATAAATGAACTCTCTACAAACATAAATAAATTTACATTCATAGATAAACAAATAAATATAATTATTAACACAGTAATGGCTGTGTGTGGGCGGCCCAAGAATACACCCACTCTCAATCCAAGCCCAGGGTTACGTAAAAGTCGACAAAAGGCAATAGCCTCTTAGGTTCTAGGAGGCTTCAGCAACCTGGTTGTTTGGTGTCACTACTTCACTGTCACTATGAAGCAGACGGGAGCACCGGACAGCGGTCGCGCCGAGTGATGGCGGTAGTTTCAATTGGATCGGCGACAGGCAGCAGTGGCACCGGTCCGAAACTTGATATGCGATTGCCAATTTGCCAATTGCTCAGCGCGGCAATTAGGAGCACTTTTTCTGGTGTTGTCGTCCACCAGATTTAGTGACAACAACAGCAGAATTCGGCCCCTAGTTCCCGGAAGTACCAGTAGTCTTAGCCACGGTAACGGCCACGGTAACTGTGGAACAAGGGGTGCTAAGACTCTCCGGGCTACGGATCGCTACCACCGATTTGAAATGGCTACGTATAACGGACGAACGCTTCGACTAGGTAACCACTTAGCAGAGCTGGAGGTGGAACTGGGAAAAATTCGATGGCATGTTCTGGGGCTATATGAAGTTCGAAGACAAGGTGAAGACACCATAACTCTGCCATCGGGGCACCTATTCCACTTCAGAGAAGGCGACACTCCATCACAAGGTGGCGTGGGATTACTCGTGAATAAGTCTCTCGTAGGCAATATCGTCGAATTCTTTAGTGTGTCGAGTAGGATGGTGTATCTCGAACTTAAACACACTAAGTGGTACAGCCTAAAAGTGATACAAGTATACGCACCAACCTCGGCGAATTCAGATACGACGTGGAGGCAACTTATGAGGATATCTCAAAGGCCTTACACAACACCTGTAAGGCCCGCTATAATGTTGTTATGGGGGACTTTAATGCCAAAGCGGGAGTAAGAAATGGTCTCGAATCGAGTCTGGGACCATATGGAGTCGGAACTCGAAGTCGCAGAGGGCAAATGCTGGTAAACTGCCTCGAGAAACAGGGCTTTTTCTTAACGAACTCTTATTTTAAGACGAGGCCCCATAGGAAATGCACATGGCAGAGCCCCGATACTGTGACAAGGAACGAGATTGACTTTATTATGACGGACCGAAAGCATATATTTAGGGATGTCTCCGTGATCAACAGGTTCAAAACCGGAAGTGATCACCGATTGGTTAGAGGCTCTCTGAATATAGGCTTTCGACACGAGCGTGTCCGTTAGGTACAGTCAACACTCCGACTTAACTTACGGTGAACCACGGCAGCTACCGAAATATTCCAACTGAAATTAAAAAACCGGTTCAATACGTCGGAAATTACAATGGTAATTGATGAAGCCATGAGTGGCGTTACTGATTGTATGCGGGACGTGGGTGAAGGATACTGTAGTAGTAAGTATACGAGCAGGAAATTTAAACTCTGAGAGGAGACGCCTGGATTTATGAGGGACCGCAAAGCACACGTAGACCTTACGTCTGCCGAATTCAAGAGTATTAGTTTGCGGATTTGCTTAGAAAGGAGCTCTAAGCAAATCCGCAAACTAATACCCGGAGACCTTCGTAGCTCAAATAAGCAACGGGTTACCACATAGATTGTACCGAATAGTGGGTCGAAGGTTTTTGTGGAGAAGCTTGGAAGAAGTCATCCGACAAAGGTGAGGACTGATTCTGGAGTTACCGCTTCTTATGAGCCTAAGATCTTTTCTGAGATCGAAGTTTTCTATATCAGCAAGTTATATACATCGCAGGCTCCTTATCCCGTTACCCTGAACAACGATCCGCGTGCAAGCCATACACGACATTTGTCAGGCGATCTTCTGGACGTCGGCTTGAGTGTGCTTAGTCTAGTTCTTTCGCAGCTTAAAGGGGGAAAGGCTCTGGGGAAGGACGGAATTACAGTCGAGCTCCTTAGGGCAGGAGTGGAACCTGCGTTGAGAGAGCTAGAAAACATTTTTAATTTTGTCCTTCAGCGGGGTGTACCTCCCGAGGCATGGCTTAGAAGTGACATTGTTTTGTTTTCTTAAGAGATGTGACAAATCACTTCTTCAAACCAGACCACCAGAACAGAAAATTTCAGACCAATTTCACTTCTTGGCCATATTTACAAGTTATTTTCAAGAGCCTTGACGAATCGTCTCACCACAAAGCTTGACGAATTATAGCCACCGGAGCAGGCTGGGTTGCGCAGAGGATTTAGCGCCATGGACCATATTTTCACCATAAGGCAAGTTGTATAAAAGATACATAAATACAATCAGCCGCTGTGCCTTGCCTTTGTGAACTATGAAAAAGGGTTTGACTCTGTCGAAACCTGGGCTGTTCTGGAAGCTTTACAGCGATGTCAGGTTGATTGGCGATACGTCGAATTACTGAGAGCATTGTATGACGCTGCTTTTATGTCCGTTCTGATTTCGGAAGTTCAGACAAGGCCAATCCAATTGTATCGAGGAGTGCGACAGGAGAATGTCTTTAAGACTTTACAACTAGGCAGAATGCAGCATAAATAGTAAGGACGAGTACCTCTCCCATCTTTGTTTCGCCGACGACATCGTTGTGTTAGCCGAATCGTTGAAGAGCTTCCAGGAAATGTTGCATAGCCCAAATGAATCCTCTCGACGGATTGTCTCTAGGATGAACTTGGACATGACAGAGGTCGTGTTCAACGAACACGTTCTCCTTAGGCCGGTCAACGTCGATGACGCTATTTTCGGAGTCGGAGACGAATACGTCTACCTAGGGCGTCTATTAAAATTAGGTAGACATAACTTATAGAAGGAAGATTTAGTTGGGTTTGGCAGCATTCCGGAAGCTTCGTCACATTCGTTCATTCGTCACACGCAGAGCTTGAAAACAAAAGTTTTCAACCAATGCGTTCTCCCCATGATGACCTATGGGGCCGAAACATGGCCTCTTAATTTAGGACTGGTCCGCAAGTTTGCGGTAGCTCAGCGGGCTATTGAACGTGCTATGTTGGGTGTTTCTCTGTCCGAAAGAATTCGTAAAGAAGTCATAAGGCAGAGAACTAAGGTATCCGAATCACGCGACGAATAAGCTCGCTGTTACACAGTCAGAAGAACAGATGGCAGATGGGCCAGTAAGGTTCTGGAGTTCGCGTATAAGAAAAAAGTGTTGGTCGTCCATTCACCAGGTGGGAAGACGGTCTCCGTGTAAGGCCGAGATGGATGCGAATAGCAGGGGTCGGTCGTCTTGGCGTTCACTAAAAGAGGCCTGTGTCCAGCTGTGGACCGATAACGGCTGATAGTTATTATTATGATGATGAATGGCTATTTTGTCTTACCGTGCACAAGTTGAATCCCTTTTGGATAATGGGTTAACATTATGGAGCAAGAGTTTTTTTTTTTTTTTTTTTTTTTCAGAGGGACCTATTACTGATGGCGGAGCTGTTGCCCTCGCCCCTACAGTTCGTCGGGTCTACGGAAGACTTTTTGTCTTCAGGGGGGAGCAAGAGTACGGAACATAAAGCATTTATTGCACAGAGAAGTGTATACAAGCGATGTGTGCTCAGACCAGATGATTCTTGCAGACCAATACCTAAGCAACTTGGCTTATTGCAGCTGCTATCCCTTTTTTCTTTGCATTTGCCGTCTTATTAAAGGAAATAATCTTAAACCATAAACTATTGCTGTCTTCGTGATATTTATTATTACAAAAAAATTATCGATACGCACATTTTTTTTGTTACTATTTTAAGTTTATTTTTATTGACTGTTTTTCAATTTGTATAATTCTTAAATTCTTGTTATTATTGAGTAATGTCGTTTATTGTTCGATTAAAGGGCATTAAATATCAATTTACATTAGTTTACTAGTTTTTTTATGTAGTGTAGGTGTCAAATGAGAAGTCAAAGACTCAGGTGACTATCATTGATATCCCTTACGTCCGTTCAATATGTAATATTTAGATTATGAAAACACAAATTATAATTAATCGAACAATTGCGAATCAGATAAATGTATTATGTCGGATGAGATGGGTCTCGGAAAATGATCAAAATGGATTCATCGTTAAGATTGTGCTGCGAAAATGTGCTCCGGAGTTGGCTCCGGTATTGACGCGCCTTTTCCGATTTTCCTACTCTGTTGGTGTAGTCCTCAGTTCTTGGAAGACAACTTTAGTACACCCGATCCCGAAATATGGTGACCGCTCCCACCCATCCAACTACCGACCTGTTACGATAACCCCTTTCTTGTCCAAAATTATGGAGTCCATTATCAAATACCAGGTCTTGCGATACTTAGGAAATCATCAAATAATTAGTGACCGCCAGTACGGTTTCCGCCGTGGACGTTCAGCTGGCGATATTCTCATTTATTTAACACACCGATGGGCGGAGGCAGTTGAAACCAAGTGAGTAAGTGTAGCGTAGGCCCTGTTTCGTTCAAGGTCCTGCAGGCTCAACCGTACCTTGCAAGTGTCTATAGTTTATTTAACGACCTTTAAAATTAATGCCTAATGATAACGTTGATGTTCACCATGACACAATCTGACCATTACATCACATAAACCGACAAGCGCCTCACAAGAACTACCAGACGACGCACCAGAAGTTACATCTAAAGTAGTCGCGATACGCATTACGAGCGCGTTTTCATTTTCTCGATGTAATGCGCGCACTCGCCGTTGCCGGGTCATCAAAGTAAATCAAACACTTTTCAGGGTTCGGTTCCTGGGAAGAAAAAAAAGGATCACTTTGTTGTAAGTAATTTCCAGACTTATTCCTACACGTGCACTGCAAGTTTATATTACTCGATAAATTTTAGGACTCTTGGTCAACGGTAACTATAGGTTTAATTTTTGTGCGATCCCATAAAAATATCCCTAAACGGCTGTATTTTTTATTGTATTCAAGTATAATTTGTTAAGGACTTTAAGACGATGCAGACCTTAGGGTTCGGCGTAAATATTAGCTTAATGCTTCCGCGCGTTTCCGGGAAAAAGTTCTTGACAGACAGAGATTTAAAAATATACGATACTCATGCCTCCCGTTGACACGGAACCTCGGTATGCGAGTCCGAATCACGCTTGGCAGTTTCTTCTCGATTTCATTTTACAGGATTACATCGAACATCAGCATAATTATGCCGATGCGTTGCTGACCTTTTCACCCCAACCCCCATCCACCCGAATGGGCCACCGGCTGAAACACACACAGTAGGTGTCGCTTTAGGGCGGTATCAGATGAGCGACAGGTACCTCCCCTATCGTACCGGACCAATTCTGTTGCATACAAATTTAATTTAAGTTATTAGTAAAGTCTACCTTTTAAAATCTTTTAACTCACAATCTTATAAATTATTTAAATTAAATAATATTTTCTGTTTCTGAGTAATTTGTATCTGCGATCTCCGATATAAAATATAATAATATTTATCTGTTGTATGTCTGATGTCATGTTTCCGATGCGGAAGGTTCTTAAAGCACTTTCAAAAGTTGTTAGTTAAACCTAAATAAACAACAAATCATCTCGCGCAATTGTTAAAAATCAGGCCAAGTGCGTGTCCGACCGAACGCAATATACGTTTCCGTGATTATGTTATTAGTGCGATCAAAAAAGACATTGTAAATTGTTGTTCCGCTGTTACTAGAAAACTTGTTTAGCCTATTACCGTCAATATTTTCACACATCCAGACACGTTTTTATAGTATAAGAGGGCAAAAAGCAATCTGATCCATTTGGTGATTAACAAATGGATCAGATTGTGTTCTGATCCATTTGGTAATCATCAGTTGTTTTTTTTTTAAAGAAGAAGAAGAAGATATGCAAATGAAGAATTTTGTTTCTTTTTTTTTTCAAGGTTCAATTTTACCAATTTGTAGACTTATATGGACCGGTGGAACTTTTTCTTTGTATTCTACGGAACCCTAAAATCGAAAACTCGTACCGTATAAAATAATGAATAGGTTTGGAGCACGTCTGCCGACCGGTGGAACTAATTGGATCAGCGTAACATCTCTTGTAAGGTGTATTCATAGTAACACAAGTTACACTATTTGTTGTACGTAAAGTTAATATAGACGAGTTAGGCCGGCACGTCTGCGACACCATGCCTCTCTTTAGCTTAAAGTATTTGCCATCCGCGTTACCTGGGGTGTTCACACACCCCAGGTAACGCGGATGACATATTGGGGGATAGGTTGAAGGAAGGCAATAAGTTATTTACTTTCGGCTATGAGGATATTTATGGGTTTTGGTAGTCACTCGACAGCTTATCCCACGCCAAGACCAACTTGTTTGCAAGCATCGGAAATTAAATTTTCCGGTGTTCGAGTATGAGTTCTCTAAAATGTTCTAATTCGTTGATTGGTGTTTCAGTTTATTTATTATTTAATTAACAAATAATAATATAAAATGTCTGAAGCTTCTAAATGAGTATTACCTCAAAGCGTAATCTTTTTTTCTACCAACCCATTTAGCTTTTTATCCCATTTTGTTCATGTTATACTATGATATAACCGATACAACATCATTGCAGGGTTGCGGCTGAATCTGGCTGCATAAACCTGGAGGTACTTCTTTTTGCTAGCACCGACAGGAAGCAATAGCTATGGTGTCGCAACACATAGTCGATTTTAATGTTAATGTTCATACTCGTTTCAAAAGACGTATTAAAGAAAAATGTGTAATAATGTCAAATTTATGTAAAAATTAAAATAATCCACCTTAAGTGCCTTCATTTAAAATATCAGAAGCGATAATAAAAATAATAAAGCTGTATTTATGTTAATAACATAATAAAATTAATCTACGTAATGTATTTCATAGTAATATCCTGTTGAAACAATACGAAAATATCGGTACATCTTTAAAAAATATTGCACAGTAGGAACGTTCCATATTTAGTCCCGCAGTAGACTCCTAACGCTGACAAATCATATTGATTTGTCCGCATTGCGGTAATTTCGCGTTTAACAATAAATTATGTAAAAACAACATTATCATCAAAATTTATTGGCCTACATTTTATGGTCTTGGTTCATTAAACTCCAATTTAACAATAACATTTGCAGTTATTTCTCATATCGTCAATATATACGTCAATAAATGTCCCTACTATTAAATTTTAGTTATTAATGATTATAGAACTTTCGTATACACAATATATAAATATGGTCACTCACCCCTATACTGTCCTGCCACAGAAAATATGTGCTAATAAAAATGGAGCACTGGTCACTATGTCACTCGGTGGCGCGAAAACATCCAACTGTCAAATTCGAACGGTTGCCGCCTTAACGGCACATGTACCTGCAGCAGCCAGCCAAATATGAGCTCGAATTTGTTACACAACTATATTACCTGCAGAGTATTATATAAAATTGATTGTGCTCTGTTGGGCATGTAATGCGAAATAATGCTTAGTGGGTTCCATTGTTACAAGCGATAGAAGCAGATATCTCTGGAAGTTTAGGTCGCACTTTGTTTTTATTAGTATTTTTGTTTACTATCAAACACTATGGCACGAGTAGTGATATAGGTGAATTTGCTTTTCCACATCTACAAAAAGACATTTTATTTTAAAACTTTTAGCGATCCGCCCAGGCAATATAAACTATGAAATATATTTCATAAATAACATAACATAAACAATTTTTCTTCGTCGTAGCCTTCTCTATCAGATAATATCGGGATCGCCTACCTAATGTAGGGGAGTTGAGAGGGCGCCAGCTTGTACACAGCACCACTTCCACATTCTTTCTTTTTGCATAGGAGGCAAACGAGCAGCTGGGAGACTTGTAAGTAAGTGATGACTATCGCCCATAGACATCCGCAACACTCGGAAGAAATTTTACTTAAAAGGTACGTCAGAGGACTACGGAACATCGACATGGTGCCGGTGTTAGTCCGAACATTTCCTCGGAATAAATGCGGTAGAATATGCAATCGCGGTAGAATATGGAGTATCAAGCTGGATGGAAGGACCTTGGCTATCGACGATTCGAGCCGCTCTGCGTCGAAGACGGTCAAATGGAGTGAGATGATATTGCAGGGCCCCAGCCCAAGGGCGAGAACAGTACTCGCTTGCGGATCTGCAGTTTGTAAAGTTGCAGCCGGTGAGCTGGTGTGAAATACTGTTTCGTAGGCTGAGCACGCCTAGCTTCTGGGAAACGTAGCTTTTACTTCCAAGTGAACGCGGAACTCAACGTTACTCGAGATATCGACATCAAGTATTCCAATGCTAGCTGAAGCTATTAAGGAAGTGTGAAAAGTTGCACCCGAGGAGAAACGAAAAAGTATGTTTTAGCGGTAAACGTGCAAACTTGTACTTTTATCTTCTTATAACTTATTAAATGGGACTAGATTTAGTCGGCCCCATTCGGAGACCTCTGATAATAAAGACTCGACTGCAAACACAAGTTTGTTCCGGTGTTGGTTTGCTTCTTCCCGCGAAGTATTGATGCGGCCAGTGTATAGAGTTTTTTTGGTCCGATTTCATCAGGCTACTCCAAGTCCAAGGAGAGAATTGCTTTCGCCACTGAGCTCTGTCGGATCTTTATGTTCGGCATAGAGAAATCACAACGCGAGATCGGATGCAAAAAACAGCCCAGAAGATCTGCTTTCTATTTTGAATCATGAGCCAACAGGACGTCATACCTTCGCAGAGATGGTAGGGATGGCCGACGAAAGTCTCTTAGGACAGCCTTGGCAAGGGAGCAAAATGCATGCGTTCCGGAAGGAAAAGGCGGACAAGCCGCTCGCCAGTTTTGCCTATAACAATAATTATTCTGCAAAAATCTACATATATTCATAGCACATAGAAAAAACAAAAATAGACATTTCTATATTCAAGTAAACCTTGCAGAAATGGTCTCAAGCTCGACATTTCTGGCCACACAGATACGCCAAGACTAAACTTACTCTATGGACTAACAATTTACTCAATATGAAACAAATTGGAAACCGTTACACAAAATGAATATTTATGTAGACTTTACAATAAACTTAAAACATTTTTTATTATCCTTTTAGGCTTTTAGGATTGACAGACAGGCATATATATATATATATATATATACCACTGCTGGACATAGGCCTCTCTCAACGAACGCCAAGACGACCGAACAAAAATGGACGCATCCCGTTCCAATCTGAAGACCTACAGTGCTAGGCACGACGTCAGCTTCCAATGAGTCCTTGATTTGTGTCTAACGTATAAGGCAATATGCCGACGATCCTGGAGGAGCGTCGACGACAATCAGGTAGCAAACCAAAAGGGGAACCAATCCTCTATTTGGTCGAATTTGAATACACAGTACGGTTCTCTCCCTGTGTTTTCCTACACCGTAAGAGTCCTCAGAGAATGTACTTAAGTTAAAAAGAACTAACAGGCACATGGTGAGGTTCAAACCTGGAATACCGGAATGGAAGTCCGAAGTGAGTGAGAACTAACCTCTCTTTTTTTGACACGGGAAAACGAATTTACGCGCCTTCACTTACACTGGGTTTAATGGTGTGTGGGACTCGCGGCACATGATGGCGCTGAATACCCACAAAAACCACCGCGAGTTCCGTCAATGCCGCCCCGGAACAACATATCATCAGGACACCTCGATGGCTAGTCAGCCCCCTAAGGGATCAACTCCACCTCCACAGATGGGGGGGATCCTGCACTACAGAACCACCTACTATGGGACAGTGTAATGGGGTGAGGTTCCCATCCTCGCCCCTTGCCCCGTGCGCAAAAGCGCCTCCTCCTGTAGCTCTTTGGACCCCTCTTCTTATAAAAGAGTACCGAGAGCGATTCCTCCTCTTGCTCTTTAGACCCCTCTTCTTATAAGAATGTTGCAAAGATCCCCCTCGGTTCAATTGGCTTGGCCTGGGTTCGCCCCAGTCTACTAAACCCCACCGCCACGACAAGGCTTATACCATGGTGAGTTGAGAACTAACCTAACCAGTAAACCATTGAGTCAATAACATAACATAAACTGAAGTCTGGTAATTAATGATGTCAATAAGAACTGTTAGAACAATTGAATTAATAGCACCTGTCGCTACAAACATAAATAAAATTCTAGTGTTACAATGTTACTTATCTTACTCCGCCGAAACGGCTTTATCGATTTTACCAAATTTTATAGGTCTTATATTTAGTATGTCTTACAATCGCCTACTATCAATTTCTCATGAAAAGTATTGTTAAAACCACGTGAAAAAGTTTTATTCTAATATAAAAACTTCAAACTATATCGTATATTTTGAAAATATACGACTAGACAGTATTTAGATCAGCTCCAGCACAAGTTTCAGTAAAACGAAGTAGTTTTACCCCTACTGAGTATGACTACCATGTGCGCCAGTTTGAGCACTCTCAGCTTTTTGAAAATCGTGTCTCTTCTGATTTCCACGATTTGATATCCCAGGAATTCGTTCCGGCCTTTGTGACATCCGTATGTGTGTTTGCACGCGCCTATATGTGATCGAAACACATTTTGTTATATTCGGAACAGATTCAGTAGGTATTAAGTTGCCGCATTCATCTTTATTACAACATAAATACGTCATCGATATCTCTTAATATAAAACATGAATAATTTTTCTATACTCTGTTTGAACAACTTTTACACATGATGTCCTGTGAGGAGTGAGCCAACCGATGGGGGAGGGGGACAGACTATTTATCTAAAACTTTAAGGTTTACTGTTGTAAGTGTTGTGGAACCCCCCCACCATGGTTCAAGCCTTGTCGTGGCGGTGGGGCTCTGTAGCCGGGGGTGAACTAAGGGGAAGCTAATTGAACCGAGGGGGCTGCTTTTTGTAAGGGATTAAAGGGCAGGAGGAGGAGGTATTTTTGGCCCCAATGCAAGGGGCAAGGAAAGGAAACTCACCCCATTGCTCTGTCCCTGCTGCTGGCGTTGTCCTGTGGTGCGGGGCAACCCTCCTGTGGGGGAAGCATCGGTCCCTAGGGGACTCACTGGCCGTAGAGGTGCCTGATGTTTCGTAGTTCTGGGGCACCTCGCCAATGAAGGCACTGATGGCGGCACTCGCGACAATTCCTGTGGCTATTTGGCACTGTAATGAGCCGCGAACCCCACACACCACCGGACCCTACCCAGGACCGATGAAGGCGTGTAAATGGGTCTCCCCGCGTTAGCAAAAAGAGGTCTTGTAGGATCGAAATAATCATTTGTAAAGCGTGACGGAGAACTGTAAGAACTTACGGCCCTTTCAAATTTTCAAGATCGTGTCTCAAGTAGAAGATAGCTCTTATTATTATTTCATAGTATAAAAGGACAAATGTTCCGCCGCATCGTCTTAATGACTACCAACGCCCATAGAGATACACATATTTTTATGCAGACGTGTTGCCCTTCTTATCTCCTCCGCTCCAATGGACCACCAGGTCGCACCGCCCACATGCTACACAAAACGCGACGTTACAACTGTCACCTTACGGAGGTGTCATGTAAGCGAGAGGTACCTTTCCGGTCTTGCCGGTCTAATTCGCTTACATAGCAGTGTGGCACTACCTTTTACGCTCTTATTACTGCGAAAAAACTGATAAACATTTGAAAAGTTTCTAAAGTTGATAGTATAACTCTTCATTTTTTAGTCTCTATCATTTCTTTTTGTATGGTTTACATTTCCTCCGAACACAATATAAAGTAAAATGACGTAGAATTAGAAAGTACAACGTTCGCCTTTCGTCCACCGGCAGTCGCTGCACACTTTCGACCGTTCCTTTATCTATCGTCATTCGTCATACTTGGCACTGTGTTACTGGACTGTAGCAGTACGAGAGTAGTTCGTTTTCATTTTGTTTTTATTGATAACCAGCAGCGCTATAGTCGCAAGTGTAACTCCGCTCCTATTGGCTTTAGTGTTATGTTATACCGTCTTCCTCTATAAATGGGCTATCTAACATTGAAATATTTGTTTGTAATAGGACCATCAATTCTTAAAACTGTGTATTTAACAATAAACACACGACGTAGTAATCAATTAAACATTATATCTGTACAATGTTAGTACCTATATATTAATACTAAATGTACAAACCATTTTGGGGTACTTACACATTACAAGCGTTCACCGGTACTACCTTCACAGACTCTGAACTTGAGCAAAAATCCATGACACCATCCTACTTTATTTTGCCAAACAAACGGTAGCAAACCGACCGACATGTAATTTTTTACAAAATTATAAAAAGTAAGGGCATGCATGTAGAATTTTTAGTTAGCTCTATATTTAT
>JAFELO010000376.1:569016-651912 GCA_017140195.1 Eumaeus atala | reverse complement strand
TCTCATAACTTTGTGACAGTGATATGGTCTCATTTTGATATTTTACATGAAAATGAAACCTCGTAAATCAAATGAATAATATAGTACGTATTCAGTAATCAATATGACGGGGCCGATTTCAGCATGCTTATAATAGAACCACCTTTTTTGTTTGTCCGTCTCTACCGTTACGATTTATACTTTAGAGTTACCAGGAGAAAATAAAGACGAGGTATCTTTTTTGTTAATATCTGATCCAAACGGCAGATCAGATCTGTGTATTCTCTCATTTCAATGAGTTTATTTCAACGAATATCTATGTTGAGCTCTCTCCCAGTTATCACTCTTCCAAAACGCTCCGGGTCTGCAATTACACTACCTCTTGGTTATCCTTAACTCTTAAAGTTAAAAATAATCAGGCCATATTATATTTTGGATGCAGATGCGTTTCTATATTTCCCTCCATCCTGTCAATGTGTACTCGGCTTCGCACAAACCGCACGAAATGCGACGTTTTCGTCGTCACTCTTAAGGCGGTATCATGTGAACCCAGGTCCCGGAGGCACGTGCCGGACGGTCCCGCCGCGGCTGAACTCTTTTTTTAACCCACTCCTAGAAACGAGCTTAAAAACATGTGACAGTCACATTTTTGTGGTGGATGCCAATTTTGAAGGAATATAAAATTCCTTCACGCTCCGACCACAAAAATAAATGTAATTATTTCACAATTTTTGTTGATAATATGTTTTAGAACTTGGTTTATTTCTTTATTAAGACATCTCTATTCTAACATTAGATAATCATATCATCTCAAGCTCTCCATCAGTGTCCGTTGTGTAATTCAATATTCCGAGAAGCTGACATTAGAGCCGTTAGGCACTACACGTGATAACATGATAACTAGCGGATACAAATGTACATCACAATCATGGGCCCATTAGAGGAGGAAAGGAGGGCAACGCATCTGCAGGACAACATCGCGGATGTATATGGGCGTCGGAAGTCGTCAAAAGGCACCAATTTCTCGTTTTGCCGCCTGTACTATAATAATAGGCACAACAAAATCGATAATGCATTGTTTAAATGTGAATCTTTTACAGCTTTTGGGGTAAGTGCCATGCTGTGTTGCAGCCTCATTGGGAAGACACGACTGGGAGGTTAACTTTTGCGCATGTGACGCCGACGTAAAGTGACAGCCCTGCTAGTCAGAGTCCTATTGGAGAGGAGAAAAAGAGGTCAATTGCTTTTAATGGGATTCAGCAGTCAAAAGGGCACGATTACTCGTTTGCCCGTTACGCTAAAAAATCTGATGGCGCCATTCTTTGGTACAAGCAATCAGGAAATATGCTTAGGAAAGTTAGAAAAAATCCATTGGGACTTGGCGGGGCTTAAACCTGGACTACCGGAAGTTAACGACTGGATCACTGAGGCTCTCAAGTAACGGAACTATTCGTTTATGCATCGAGTTTTTCTCATGCGATACATGTGAGTGCGCTCGTGCGTCTACGTGTACGTATGCATATGCATATGCATGCATGCCAAAAGCTTTCATTTAACAGAAAATCAATTTTAGATTACAATAAATTAAAACAAAAATTCAACTTTATATTCTTTTATTTTAATAAATATATGGAATAATAAATTAAACCCTCCAATGTATATACCGACCTATCACCGAAACACGTTGGCTGCGCAATATTCCCGTCTCGTTCAAGCTACTACTACATTATATGTTGTCTCTCTCTCTAGCATGATCGATCAAGTTTATATAAGGATCCTAACTGTTATTTTAACTATGGATACTGTTTAATAAAAAAGTTAATTTGCTCAGTGCACAGCTAGAACGAGACAGGAATAATCGATCATTGAGCATTTTGTAACCCAGCTATAATAATTAACCGTTCAAATAACAAATGGTATATTTAATGCCATTAATCGATGGCGAGTGGCACCTAAGCAAACTTAATACATTAGAGCACTCATCCACACAGTTTCTAAACGAACCGAAACTACCGTGGCAACAATGTCGACTATCTCGTAATATTGAAAATACTAATATATATATATATATATATATATATATATGTTACGTATATATAATGGTCGTGATTGATACATGAGTGAAACGGGGGTTCGCACATCGATCATCATCATGGAATTCGTTTAGAAACTGCCACAAAATCTACAGCACAGCGTAAACTTCACCACCAATTAGTTAATTAACTAAACTATATACAAACACGGTATCGCTCAAACAATTATTCCGAATGTTCATATTTGAAAACAATTCGAATATAAAAAAGCATTTCCGAACGATTTACAATCTACCGATACATTCAAAATGTACATATATACTTACAAGCGACAAAACAAATTATCTATTCATAATTAATCCACAAAATCAATTTTTGTCTAATCTACATCGCCGTATATGGATGACACACGCTTGGCGAGACTATTAGCAACATAGTCACCCACTAAAGCCAATGACAATCGCAAATACATTAAGGAGGCCAGAAGTATGTAACAAATCTCTTCGCGACCATCGCTGTTTGCAGCCATTACAAACGCAATACAGCCTGTACCCCTATTTCACAGTCTGCGCGCCGCAACGACATTGAAAAACTCATTTAATATTTCATATTGGGCTATGGACACATTAATCAGGATAAGCATAATTTGCCGATAAACATAATGAAGTAACTTTCGTTTTTACATGGCGCAAATGCAATAGAACATTTGTATTGCAATATCATATGCCTATGTGTTAAATGTACTTACAAAACATCTAAAATCACTTTTGACCTTTGCGATACCTGCTATGCTGGAAATAAAACTAGACGCAATCCCATAATTACAATGTAATGTTTATTATCTATACACAGCACTCTGCTTGGGGCCACAGCTTAGGAATATACAGCTTAAAATAAAAATTGGAAGAAATTGGATTCAATAACAAGTCGAATGTAATAAAGTTATGGCAGCTAATATTTTGAGTACACGTAAAAATCGATACCAGCATAATATTATGCGTTAGACTTAAATATATTAAACATGTAAACAAACACCGAGTGATAATATCACAAAATACGCTTTGTCATTTTGTCTCCCGTCTCTTGGATGTGATAAGAACAATATTTTGTTTACCTTATACATAATCTACGCTAACACTATAGACAAAACAGGGGTTCACCTGGAAAGCACATTTCCCAACACTAATCGGTTCCTCACGCGATCCCGTCGCTTTTGTATTTTGCGTAAGGTGTACAAAACTAAAGGTCGTCCTCTATGTTCTACCCATGCTCAGGTCTCTGAAGGTAGGATTTTGGTAGTAACCAAATGCATGGATGGATAGAATATAGGAAACGGCAGTTGGTGGCACATCTTCCATCACTTGCCGCATGTTTTATGTCACGCACAATATATATTATAACCTATTGTGATTTTGATTACGGCATAATGATACTTAACATTTTACAACCAAACGCTTGCCTACACTTATCGATAATTTTGAACAAAGTGGTGCTTTTGTCCGTTAATGTTGTCAGAAGACAACATTAGTGCCTATAGACATTTTTGTTCAAAATATTTAATCTGTAAGCTTTAAACAAAGTTAATTTTGTCATTTAGCTTTAAACAACGTTAATTTTGTCATTTAGTTGTTAACAGTGTACAATTACTTTGTGGGCACAGTATCAGTCGAATATACGTTAATAATAATTTTGTGTATTGATTGCAAATTCACTTTTCTATGACAGACTTTTCGATAGTATACTTTGCTGTTGATGTTGGTGATAACATGCTCTTAGTTAACCATGTCTGACCTGTTTGACTTCGTACTATTAGCTCCTAAGGGTTTAGAGCTCAAGTGCAGCGAACTATTCCCATAATAAGGAATCCGGTAATAAGGATAGTAAGTACAATGTTATGCTTGTATACATATAGTGCTCAATCCAATTTACCTTTTTAATCATTTTTAGTTTTAATATAAGAATCATTGCATTACTTTCATGATTACATCAATCAAACCTCAGATTGAGGTCATTTTTGTGTAGATTCCATCGCCATCCACTATATAACATTTTTTTTCATTTCCTACTATTTAATTCATCCAAAACCATTGTTACAATTTATAATTTTTTTGCTCCTCTTGGTGTTAGTCCTTGCTTATGTTACAGTCGTGGGTGTTCTTAGGTTTGCATTTTCTTTTAATTCAAAGTTTTATCATTTTTAGTTTCGAAATAATTAATTATTAAAGGAGTATTTCGACTCGTACAAAACAACGATCAGGTACCCCGTAAAGAGCTACCACTAGTGTTAAAGTTAGGTTTAATAGACATAGGACATAAAAATATTTTGCTTTTAATAAAAATCGGTACCGGGGTAGAAGTACGCAGCCAAGTACAGCGCGTAGCCCAATATTTTACTGCCCTAGATCAAATTTGATACGGACACTATATTTTTTTAGTTACCTCATCTTATTCACACAAATGTTTCTCTTCTTTATGAAGAGTTTGCCTATTACTTAGCAAGTGACGTAAAATTGTATTAAAATTCTTGTAACATGTTGTGAACATGACATGTGAATGGGTCACATGATAATTTTTGACGGACTGACAAGCCACGAATCATATTTTTCTAAACATGTGTTTTTAACTTGGGTCTTTTTAAAACACTATTAATTGTTAATTTAAAAAAATATCTACTTCACCTAATTTGTTTTTATTATTGAACGTGACAGAAAGACACCATGTGTTATAACTTCTAGGACACCGGCCATTCTTAGTACCTACTACTAAATATAAATTATGGACAAAGTCAAATGACTACATTATTTATTGACCGTATGCCTGTTTTTAACTAAATATAAATACATGTTCACTGGCAATCATAAAAGGATTTTTATATTGGTTAATCAAGTTACGGTTGCGCTTTTTAAATGAGATAATCGATATATAAATGCGAAATACCAATTACAAATAAATCACGAAATCTCGGAAACTAATACCTATAAACTTGAAACTTGGCAGATTGATTTCTTTTGCGGATGGTGACCGCTCCGCTAATAACGAATTACCCCTAAAGGTGATTTTTTTTTTCGAGTAAAATTATTTACAGATCTAGAATCAGTCGCGTTACAATTGTCCAAACTATATCTTTAGGTTTAATCCTTAGTGAATGATTTAAAGGAGCCGCGGTATGAAATTCTGCATCATAATTTTAGGAGTATTATTAAACAGCGAAGGAGCAATCCAGGGTTACGCTTTATCGCGCCTACGTCACTTATCGACGTGTCTAGCGCAGCTTTCGCTTCAGGATCATATTCGCTATCAATTGCGAACATGATCCTGAAGTGAAAAGTGCTAGAAGATCGTAGACTAGTCACGTGTCGACCGACACGCACGTTTTTACTGACGCCCCACAGTTTTTAATGAAGAAATATTACTGATTCAATACAATAAGTAGCCTCAGGACTGTGATAAGAGGTATAACCTCTTCAGTGACAGTAATCAATAATTAGTGCGTATAGAAATTTTTGTTCGAAATCTGAAATCTGTTGCTCGACAATCCTGACGCCGTCCATAACATTATAAATGGTTATAATAATAATAATATTCTTCAGCTAGATCCCACACAAATTTTAATAAAGCAGCCAGATCAAAATGTCTGACGCCAGGCATCGAAGACATCATACCGGCACCTGGAACAATTTTCTAACCGCACCAAGACGTCAAAGCGACCACAGCTGTGGGAAAGGGGAAGCGACGGGCAGGACGAATGTTACACCATAGACAATCAAAACACACTTGAACATTTAATCGTCGAACTTCTATCACGTTCGCAAATAATGGCATTATATTATAATCTCCCTAAAAAGAATTAATTAGAGATATTTTTAAACCTTTATAAATAGTCGAATTGAAATCATCCAGTTTCAAAAAATATTTTAAGCTAAAATAATCCAAATATCTACAGCATAATATAACCTTTTCTAATTATTTTATCAAGTCTTTGCGCTAGCATTAGGCTAAGTTTTAGAAACAGACGCTTAATTTTAGAAGCTAACACTTTCAATGTGTGCCACATGGAAGCATATAACGGGAAGTAGAAAAAGTTTAAACTAGAAAGGAAGATAGAAGTTGCCTTGACCTCCCCTGCTTTTTGTTTTTAATAATCCCCAAATAAATTAATGAATACAAGCAAACGGATTAAGCATATGTGCATACGCATTCAGGTAGTATCTGGTGTTTATAAAAAATAATGGTCAATATCCAATGTTTTCACTCTCTCCACGGATCCTGGCTAATCATAAATAAAGGAGCATCCATTGCTAAATTACCAATAAATTTGTAAGATTGAGATGTAAATTCTTTATTTAACTGTACATATTTTACTGATAATATGAATAAGGCTAAATAACATGGCGAAAACCATGAATGGTCAAAGGGTTCCAAAATATACGAAATAAATAGCCAGAAACGGCTTTTTACAAAGAGCAAACGTTACCTTTGACAAATGTTACGTATTCGAGATCGCTACGTGTGAGCGGTTTTAGCTTCGCCCACTGCACGCTAGCGTACACGATGTTCAAGACACGAGGATCCTGGATTCACAATTCAGACGTTCAGAAAATATCTTAGGAAGAGGTACACGCAAGTTATTGCTTGTTATGTTGCCTATTCGTATCAAAGATAAATGAGAAGTATTTCGTTTGCTCATACACATGATATAACAACTTGTTCAATTGCCAAGAAAGTGTAATAAAGTAAAATTAGGAGCTATTTTTAATGGTCAGCTATAACTCCTCAATCCTTCGACATATTGTTATGTTGGTAATATTGTTAATAAAACGTTCGGTTCAAACTTCCGTTGTAAGATTTCAAAGTCACGTCATAATAAGTTTCAATATTTATGCAAAACATATAAAATTGAAACAGATAATTTTACCGTACAAAAAAATCTAAATTTACTATATTAATTTTAAAAAGTAGGTATGCAAAAATCTATAAACTTCCAGCATGCATCCTTATAACAAGACTAAGCAAAATCCCGGTAATCCAATTGCCTTGGTTATAGAATTATTTTATATAATTTGAAGGACTATTGATTCGTTTTAACGATTGTAAAAACTTTTAAACTTTTTTAGCGGAGGAAAAGTATGTAGATACTTTATATAAAGTTCAAACTTATGCAAAAGCCAATACTTTAATCAAGTCTATAAATATTTATTTATACAACAAATTATAAATTTTATCTATTGGCTTATCAATTAAATTAGACATCATACAATTACATCGGACAATATTACCAACACAAGAAATACAAATATTTAAAAAATGCCGCGGCAACAGGACTACTTAGAATGATGTTTGATAAATTGACTCATCAACGCGCCAACCGATTATATATTATTATAATCGTAGTAAATCATGTTGATTCCGTATGATGTAGAAAATAATACGGAATCAACACCACACAACACAAAAATAGCTTACAGCACAAATTTATCTAAAAGAACCTTCGAGAAAGCATTCAAGTAGAATAACATTAGGAAGCAAATAATAGCTGTTGTAGCTAAATAGTAAATCTAACCATAATAATTAATTGCCGTTGTGTTCTTATTTACTCTATTGGTGTAGCGCGACCGCCATTTTATCAGCGTAAGTAAACGTGAAGTGTCAATGGAAGCATTATTTGGCGCCATAGATTTAAGAATGTGACCTTGGCGGGGTTTTTTTTTTTGGAGAAGTTTTAGGCAGTAGTTATTGTTGCAAAGATTTTGCATTTATAAAAGATGTCTTAAGATCTACATTGACAGTTTAAAAAGTAATGGCATGTTTTTTATAATAATGAGTAATACTCATTTGCTTTACGTCCGCAAGAAAAATCCAATGAAATCTTACCAATAATCACAACTCTGTGCAGTTTTAGCGTTCGAAATGTAATTAGTACTACTGTTACTACCCCAATGTATTTCAAGTAATTAAACATAATAAAAGTAATAATACAGCATATATTTATAGAGATAATGAATGTTAAGTAAATATTTTTTTGCGACATGAATTTTTCCTCGTGATTTTATTATACATTTGTGAATTCCAAGTACATTTGAAATTCCATTTCGATGCACCGTTGCCAATAAATCCGAACTGATCAAGCGTGGTGATTCAACGTGTGACAAAATGATTGGTAACTTCTCCAATAAGCCACATTCATAAATACATTGGCTCATATCGTGCCGCGCTGTTAAGAATGATGAGCCGTACATCAGACGATAGCCAACAGTCGCGATACCCGGGCCAACAGCTCTAAGATACGTTGCCACATGAGCCGCAGCATACTGGAACGGCTGAACAGAAATCTCCACACGAGGAAGACTGACATCATTTGGATTAGAATATGGACTATATGTAACCTGGAACAAAATTGTATTACATAGACCTTTTTCATCTTAGACGAATCTTCCACAATATCCAACGTAAATACCGCTAGTGTAAAGTTAAATCAAGTCAATGTTGCTTTTTTTATTTTGGACCACGTCTAAATTATTAAAAATTAAATAAACGTTCCGTGTCATAAAATATTCTCTGGATACTAACCTGTACATAACTTTCCTGGACTTTGGCAACGTATTCGGGTCCTCTTTGAAAAGGAACCTCCTTATACCGAGCACGTAGGCCTCAATGTATGCCTCCCAATCAATATTTCTGACGTCAAAGTCGAATGTCTTCCGGTCCTCAGGCGACAGCGCCGTGCACAAGGCTTGCACGTTATTGTCGGCGAAGGACCATTGACGCGTTGTAAAGTACGTTAAACATGCTGAAGCTTTTTCTAATTTATTTTGAACTTTCACCATCCTAAAAATACAAAAGCGAATATTTGACAAAGTAACTAATTGGATATCTGTGTACGTCATTAGGAAAGTGGCGTGAATGTGTTTTGTTATTGCAGTCAACAAATTTCCAAATGAAATTTAAATCATATCTAATTAAGACGCGAAACCATACTACTAAACTTGTTAATGTTGGAATTTGCAGTTAAGCATTATCCCATTTAATCAAATTTTAGTATGCAATGTTTTTAGTTCCGATCATTTTTTTTAATATCTTGGGATTCATCAACAACTTATTTAACGAATTAGAGAATTTGATCCTTTCAACTACGAAAACGACAGTTTATTCTGAAATATAATATCTGAACAAAACAAAATTGAATTATATACACACTTACATTGGCTTGCGTCCCGACATCCAAGATATAAGATCCGCGACGATCGCCGGTGCTCGATGCTGTAGTAATGCCAAAAATCCGTGCAAAGGACGACTGTTCGTGATTGAACCTCCGGGATACCATATTACCTCGCCTGTGGAGGATCAAAGTTATCTCATGTAGGAAACTAACAATATCTGTACTAAATCCTCCATATAGCTGTAAGATATTTGCACCGGTTATTGGGGATTTACTGGAGGAAGCCTGTCTGCATAGGCTTATTTACGAAAAGTCTCTGACTACAAACTTTTTCTTCTTTTTTATAACTAAAAACAAAGAGTGTCACAATATTCTGGTGTACCTTATTAAGACTTGATATTTAGATTGGTATTGAACATGATTCGATCAGGAAATTCAATTGTGTGTAATGATGAATTGTGCTGAACGCGTAACATTCGTACTGTATGCAATTTCGACAGTGCGCATCTATTGAAGTATTTAAAAAGTTACTGATCTCTAGAACAAATTATTTGCCGAAACTCTTCATCGTTTTCAGACTTTCAATGGTGTTAATTTATTTCTTCATTCTTTTCTTCTCTCTCTCTCTAGGAAAACGATATCAGTGTAGTCCCCGGTCCGGAATTAACGTGCGTAGCGGGAGATTCATAGTTTTGCGTGTATTGAAAAAGCCCAGCAATGGATCCGATAAAGACTGACAATTAATATGCAGATTACACATCCAAATGTTGAATATTGCATTTGTGGTCTGATAGTTGACAGGTTGACGTGTTTACACGTCATCTAGATCATGGACCTTGACCTCTACTTTTATTCTGTAGTTCTACACTTTTATTCTGTAGTTCTACATTAGTATTTCTGTTATCATTCGTCTAGAGACCATGACGTACCAACTTACCCACTCTCCGGGCTGTCATTCTGATATTTTATTTCTGATAACAGTTCAACTTACTGAATGGATGTTTCCTCATATACCGGAAACTTGTTTCAACGAAGAGCTCCCACGTAATAGGGTTCTGTTGACCGGTGCAGCAATTGTAAACGAGGACGCCGTCATTTCTGTAAATCAATGAACAAAGTCATTTAAGGACAGCTTTCATTACACTATAGTAGTATAAGGACAGCAGATAAGGATGCAATGTTTTAGTGGTCACCTGAATACTTTGCTTTCCTTGTGGCGACCACATCTCGACATTCTTGAATTAAATATCGTAGGTATGTCGTCAATGATATGTTTTATATAGTTGGTAATGTATTTGCAATAAACAATTTGTCTTTATTTATCGATTATAGCGCACCCTCCTTGGATTTTGAGCCGCGCAGTATCGAAAGTTATACTGCAGACTTTAACACCACCAACATCTGCATCAATTTTTCATTACAGACAACTAATAACTTGAATTTTTTTTTCCTAAGCCTAAGATTGATTTCGTTCTGGTTGAGTGAAAAACCTGAACGAAATAAATCAATACAAAAGCGTGTCAATTGTTTAAAAAAAAAGATATGGTTCAAGGTAGTAGTAGTAAATGCGGTGGGAATCTTCTCTCTTATTTTGTACAGGTGTGTAGTGATTGAAGTCTTGTTTCGTACATTTTGTGGGAAATATGATAAAGCAGGGTCATGTTGGTCGCCAATAGTCAACGAAGACGTTGGCGCTATCAAAATAAGGAATGCTCTATACACATTATCATTACCTTTTCATAGACGTTCTCCAAGCACTGACAATCATAAGATTGATAACAGTGTCGACAGGAACTAAATCTGCAATCTTCGTGCCCGTTCCCAGCATGGTCCGGAACACGCCTTTGCCTACTGCCGCAATTATAGCATTCGGACCGTTCCAATTGTCCACCCACCCCTTGACGGGCTCCCGTAGTGATGATAGTACTGAAATATTCGACAAAAAGTAAGTAAAAGTGATCGGAAAACCATCCGAGAGGCGTATGGTAAGCATTAACAAACTGCAGACCCTTCATAAGTAAGTTGAATTATCATCTGCTTCTTCTTGAGTCTATGGTTTAGCTTAGATTTTGTCCAAGCAGGACTATGGTACAGCTGTAGCGGCATCATTAATGAAGTAGTTGGTCCGCAGCATGTTTCGGAACCATGAATTGGCATGAATGTTATAGTAGTAATAAATTGTGGTGGACCATCACCACACGCCAAATTGGTAACGCGCCGTCTACTTCTCATGCGGTAAGCTCAACGACACGTCGAGTCGCAGAAACCAGCACGTTATCCGCATTAAATGACAGATACATTAAATATAGGAATGATATGAAGGCCATAAACACTATAGTTTGTGATTAAGACTACAGCAGCACAAGGAAGACCATATTCTTCAGTCAACAATAAGGTATATATATATACCATTTGACTGCAACTGTTATATATTATTTGGTTTTGTCTATCTGTATGTTCCTTATATCTAGGTAGACGAAATCTGCCCACCAAGATTTAATCCTGATCGTGGCGGCGAGGTTCGGTCACCTTTGGCGTGTGCTGCGCCTCGAGGTTAGCCTAAAACAATGTATTATAAGCGCCAACTTACCAATTGAAGGTCTAACAATAGCTACTGGAAGATTCCCGCATTCCCTGATGAGCATATCCTCAGCCAGAGCTTTCGTGAAAGTGTATGTATTAGGCCTATCTCCTGTAAAAAATGACAATAATTTAATACAAACGTAGGACTTGAGGATAGTACTTTTTTCAAATAATAGTATGTTACGCTACAAGCAGGTTAAATTGTATATTACAGTTCGTAGTTATATGTTTTTTGAACTGACTAACATACTTAAAGGCAAATTCCCTCTTACCCACTAAGTCTGGAGTGATTCTGTCAACAAGATCGTCGGGCAAGGTCTGCACAAGCGTTACAACGTGTTCCGGCAGTGCCGGGGGTGCGTACACCATCTCTTCTACTCTCTCCCTCTCGCAGTTGCAGTAAGCGGTGGATACGTGAATTAAAGCCTGAAATGAAAAAAAAAACTCCACTACAGAATAGGGGTTGTACAGAGTACATGACATAGATTTACTAAACATTTTGCAACAGCCAGATTATGAAAATTCCGACTAAGTAACTAAAAAATTTTATGAAGATAGGATTATTATGAGAAGTTTCGAATAATAGGTCTCTCATATTTTTACCATTATTTTCAAACTGAATTCAATTACTTTTATTCGTAAGCCATTTTATTTTAATTTAAAATTCGGTCTTTCAATATTTTTTTCACTATTCTGTAATTTAGGCGGTTTCTACCTACCTTCTAATTTGCCTAACTCTGTTTTCATAAGCACAATCCATATTCGTTCAATCATCTACATCTCGAGTTATAATTTAAGCATGAACTGCGCGGTCAAATGGTGATCCTTGTCAATGAAGCCATGTCCATGGAAAGGGTCGAACTCAACTGAGCTAGTTGCATCCCATGGAGTATATCAGAGCAAGATTGAAGCACTTGCGTCAAATCGGAAAAATTAAAAGATTAGTGTCGAACTTGCACCTCATATTTTTTCCCAAATAACACAACAGTGACGGCAGATGTGTCCTACCAATAATTGTAGACAATTATGGAGAATAGCTTCTCCAATTCCACAATCATGACTGGCAAATCACTGTTTCCCATTGCTCGAGAGCTCACCTGCACGAGAGATCATCGCAAAGCTACACCAGTTACAGCTGGGAACTCTCTGTCACCCACCGTACTTAATGACCACAACATATTTTATTGAGAGAAAATCAAATCAAAATGAAAAACAGCATAAAACACTTTTGCTGATTTCAAAGTCTTCCGTGGATCAGTTACAGTAAATGCATAGATAACAAACCAATAGGCAACCTGCCATCAAAATTTCAAAATTGTTTTAGTTTCAGACTTAAATTGTGATGAAACAAAAATTACTAAAATTGTTATATTTTAAGTGTATTACACAAATTTCCAGTTTAGTGAGACAGTTTGATATGAAAATCTAGTATCACAATGTTAGTACTCGAAATTCAAGATCAATTTTATGATTTTTTGTGACGGTGTCGTGTTTGTACTACATACTAAACCAGCAGGTACGCCGCTAAACTACAAGTTTGAGCTCCTGATATAACCAACATTTACCTCAAGCCCCAACATACGATGACACAACTGCACCAACTGCTGGGTCCCCAGCATGTTGATGGTGACAGATAGTTTCAGTTTCTCGTCGAACTTCACGGTAGCCGCCGAGTGAAATACAACTGATACCTGATGAATTTTAATCGTAAACTTCTTATAGTGAAACAATAGAGAGATGATAATGATATGTGGGGAGATAATAATGACATGGCACTATCACTATCATGTCTCTATCATTAACAAGGGTGTGCAACATAAGCACTGCTGAGTGCACAAATCTACATCGTGTACGCGATCTTCAAAATGCCGAAATAAAAAATTTTATATAATACTTTTCTATGATGCCATTCTCTTAGGGATCTTTGAGTTGGAACTACTCCAGAAATAAAACGAACCAGAATACCTAGAAATTCTGTCTGAAATGACAAAATCAACATCTGAAAATTAGAAAATTTTATATCATGCTGAAATATTTCATTTCACTTCCCGGTGTAAAATACGGACATGTCTAATCATTGTGCGGTTGTCAATGGGCGTCGGTACATATTAAAAGGCTCCTGCTGCTCGTGTGCATGTTATAGAATAAATCAATCGACTTTTTGTTTGGACGCCACATCCACAAACTTTTCTTATACACATAAAATACACTTCGTTTTCAATTGATATTATTGATGTCCATGTTTTTCAATCGGTCAGATAATCGTACACGTAGCAAACAATGGTATGTACGCTGTACGTTATTTGGCTCTATTACCTTTTGACAAAGCATCGTCTGATCTGCTGGACTGATTCCAAGCTCGGGTTCCGTGATGTCTCCAACAATCGGTACTATCTTATTTAGCTCCTGAGGTCTGTCTTTTCTTAATGTTTCGAACAACTGCAAAATGAAATGATAAATGTTAGCGAATCTCCTGAATTGATGTCTTAAGTTTACGCGAATGCTAGTCATTACAATAAAACTACTTTTACAAATTTTGTCGCTGTTCATTTAATGCGTCGATCGGAACAACTAAAATTATAAGTCTTCGGCTACTTTTAAAAACTTTGTAGATCAGGACATCTGTCATCTCAGTCCACCCGTGATGTTGCTGTAATACTTCTCAAACCTCAGGCTAGAAAAATAATTAAATATAAGGCGATAAAATCCGTAAAATTAGTTTTATTGTAAGGAATCTTCTGAAATTCAGTTCAGAGAATGTTTCGAGGGAGAACCTTTAAACTAAAAGTAGACATGCAAACCGTGTGAAGTATCCTGGATATCAATTTTTACGTCATCCATATTATAAGTTGTGGGGCACTGTCTATAGACTAGCCTCAATTTACATTGCTTGGCATTATTATCTAAACTTTAACTTCTTAGGAGCATTTTTAAAAGCTCCTTCTATACTGAGACACATGTATCTACTCGTCGGATATCAGGTTGTAACATTAACATTTTTCGATCTATGACTTCTTTCGTGACCGGTATATCTAATGTGGTTATTTTGCAACTGGTAAAATAGGCAGTCATTTAAACATGTATGAAAACGGAATCAAGATCTCCAAAACCCTACAAAGTAGTGTTTTGTAACACGCACTTGATATCTCTGTTCGTTTAAATTTAAAATTCGGAAATGTAACATTGACAACATGAAGAACGATTGAAATTTTATCCTCACCATTTAGCTTGGTGAAAAGAAAGCTACGCAGAGAGATCAGCCATGAGTAATACTACGGTAACTGCTGGAAAGTATACGATTAAAGTATTGCTTTCCTTTGCAAAGTTTATAGCATCTGCAAAATATTGGAGAACCCCAATAAGATAACATTTTAAACTCACTGGCAGTTGTATGAGTTCGTTTAGCCGCGATGTCACATCTTGTCCACGTTTCGGTCGCATCAACAAATATATTTTCTTTATTTTAGGACAACTACGTAACAATTTCTCCACAAGGACCTGTAAAATAATGATAATTGTCAAATGCAGAATTCCTTACTCATTGTGTTACGCTGGACGTCTTGGCACTAGCCCAGCACCGACACACTGTGTCAAAATACGATGTTGCGGGTGAAGTAGGAAGTTTAACAATCCTAAAGATATCTGCAACAGTACAAAGCTTTCGAGGAAATTTAAACAGTGAATTACGAGTACAATTGTGGTGGTACCAAATAAACCATAAGAGCCACCATACGTATAGAGAGGTTTTCTCTAGAGATGGCCGCATGTTGACAAGCTCGGTGTTCTAAATTTCAGCATTAAGGCAGGACCTTAATATTAATGTACTTGTCGTTCAAATGACCACGCAACACATTTACCACTATACTTTATGGCATATACCATCCTAATCTGTATTGTAAGAGCTAGTGCAATACTGCATTGCAGCTTAATTGGGCCGGCACGACAGGGAAGATACCTCTCGCTCACATGATAACGGTGTAAAGTGACACATTCGGTGACGCTTTTCCTGCGGTTTGTGAGTAGCCGGTGACCCATTGGGGAGAGGTGTAAAGGAAGGCATCAGTATAGTACTTCTGCTAATATTCATGGGCGTCGATAGTCGTAATATTTTTATAGAAACTGCAAAACCACTGCTGAATATGGTCATAATTGTCATAATTGTCAAACAAACTACAAATGTCTATAAGTTTTAACTTATCCGTTGTCCTACGCCTATCTTGTTGACTCTGTGGCAGACGTGTACAGTCGCGTGTTATGAAGCCCTGGTGCGATCCCAGGCTTCCGACTAAAGAGTTATTGGATTTTTCCGATGTCTTATTAAGTCCCGTGCCTTAGATAACTTTCTGGTTGTGTCAGTTTTTCGGCCCAATCCGGTCAGGATTTATTTCATTATTATTATTATTATGTATATATTGGTTGGATTTAGGTACATTGTTTTAAATGCTTTTAAGCAAAGAATAAATAATAAATTAAGTATTGAAATACTCACCTTGCCCATAAACCCGGTACCGCCGGTAACAAAAACAGACTTGTCCGCATAAAACTCAGCTACTGGAATGTACTCTTTATTCAGTCCAAAGTGACCACTAAAATTAGACGCCATTTCAACAACAAGTTACCGTCCACTTAAAGGTAGAGCTTCCACTTAATAAGCATGTGCGTTGTTCTTTAATTATGTTAATTTCTAATCGCTATGACCTAACATGTCTTCTTGGAGTCATCTGAAACAAAAGAAAAATAACTTGATATTGGATTCGAAAGATTCGTATTGAAAATTTATAATATAAGAGCAACTCCTTATTGCAGAATTAGGGGCGGAGAACTCCTTGGACTCTTGAGGCGGTAAAGTTTTAGGAACGATAAAATTTCTAAACCAATAATATATAATAATATAAAAAATGGCTTTACTCATACGGCCTTATTAGCCTAGGGTTGCATAGGAATTCCAAATTCAAAATTATTTATAATTTTAAATCCCCAAATGTATTGCAGCAAGCTATGTAGATAATTCAAACCTATGTCAATCAATCAACCAAAAATAATCAATCAATATCACAAATTAATTGTGTTGGCCGCGTCGTTGGAGAGCTCGCAGGAAACGTCGCACAGCCTAAATGAATCCTCCTGATGTATTGGCCTTAGGATGAACTTGGACAAGACAAAGGTCATGTCCAACGAACACGCTCTCCCTAGGCCGGTCAACGTCGATGGTACTATTCTCGAAGTCCAAGACGAATACGTCTACCTCGGGCAAATATTGTTAATTACAATATTTCAGTTGGGTTGGGCAGCATTCCGAAAGATTCGTCACATTCTCACGTCGACTATACCGCAGAGCTTGAAGGCGAAAGTCTTCAACCATTGCGTTCTCCCCGTTGCAATTATCCATTTAGGACTGGTCCGCAAGTTTGCTGTAGCTCAACGGGCTATTTAACGTGCTATATCGGGTGTTCCTCTGTTCGACAGAATTCGTAACAAGTCCTAAGACAGAAAACTAAAGTATCCGATATCACGCGACGAATAGGCTCGCTGAAGTGGCAATGGGCTGGTCACACACTCAGAAGAACAAATAGCAGTAAGGTTCTGGAGTGGAGGCCACGTTTAGGAAAACAAGTGTTGATCGACCGTTCACCAGGGGGGAAGACGATCTCCATGCAGTAGCCGGTCCGGGGTGGATGCGAGTAGCAGGAGATCGGTCGTCTTGGCGTTCATTGAAAGAGGCCTACGTCCTGCAGTGGACCGATAAGGGCTGGTAATGATGATGATGATCACAAATTAAACCGACAAACCAAACATTATCTGAAAAATCAAACATTTAATAAACATTAAATAAACTGCATTTTACAACCAACATGGCCATTGAATCTGTATAATTTAACTGCCAAATTATAATTTGTTATCCGTAGCTTCAATAATTAATAACCTAAACATTAGTAGACAAGAAAAACAAAGACAACAATAACAACACACCTTCACGCCAGCTCCCTGACGGGGTAGGCAGAGACATTGAAAACAAAGGCATCGAAGAAAATATCGGTATGGTTTTGTTCATCATGAATCGACAATTTGCAAACAATATCAACACTATCGTATATAGGTTAGCGTACCATATTATAAAAACGATTTAGATTATAACGTATCTTGATAACGAGGCAGATATAATTTTATTATTTCAAGCGTCCTAAAGTGAGGCCATGAGTTCCGTAAGTTCAGTTACCTGCGCTCGTGAAGTTTGATACGTTTCCTAACTCCTTCAGAATATGTATCAGCAACGTCGTCACTTCCTCCATAAGTGACCTCTAAACAAATTCATATATGTTACTAGTATTATAAACGGTACCCTTTATTTCATTGATTTGTTTAAATATTGTAGTATTTAAATATTGAACTTGGCTCTTATATTTTCACTGGATGATTGATGGATGAATGGGAGATTCTTGATGACTGTTTTAGTATACAATTTCATTATTATTCAAGGGCGAAGCTGGTGCATCTTCACTAGTAAATAAGAAAAAGTTTTTCTTCTTTCATGTAATAGATTTTAGACTATTCTTTTTCAAATTATTATTTCACATTCCTACATTTATCGTTAAGTTAACTGAGAACTAAAGGCTGTGTGTGTACATGCACATCAACTATCAAAATTTCTAATCAATTCCTAGCGATACAGGCCCGGCCATCAAAACGATAGGAGATACAACATTTTCGTAGTAATTCCCAATGAGTCATTGCAATTGAATCACCGTATACCAGTTGATCCAGTATCTACCTATCTTATCAAATAAATAGATACATTATATGATAATAATAAATTGAAAAACTATTTACCTAAACGTTCAGGGCATAAGTAGTTGATTTGTCAAAGTAAAATTCATACGATTCCGTGTGTGTAGATTATCTGTCAATCTTATAATTTATAAGTATATCATATGCATAGATAAACTATAAATATTACTCGGAGCCCCTTGGGTTTCCACTCCCGTACTCTACGCCCAGAAACGCACCCTTAGAGAAAATCTGTAGTTTGCGGATGTCTACACCCTAAAAGGCACCTACATACCAAGTTTCAAGTTTGTAGGTGTTTTCGTTTCTGACATTTGACATTTCGTGATTATTCAATGATTATTATTTCAGTGAGTGTCATTCGCGTCATCGAGACAAAATGTATCGATAGCGCATGTTACAACCCAACAACCCGCCCAGGCTGTTTCAGGGGACATACACATCCACACACGATATGGGAATATTTCATCACATGTGACGTTGTCATGTACGCACCACCAATATCTTTATCGAAATTTTTCATATCATAAACGGATGTGTTTTTTAATGCATTGATTAGGCATAGTCATTCGACCAAAGGTAGGCTGAGTCATTTATGATGACATCATATCAGTATGGGGATTTTAAAATTGCATTTGTAGAGTTCCAAAAAAATCGAAAAAAAAATTGAGTTATACATTTTCCGTTTCACATTTGAGAAAGGCGATTGGTAAAATATTTAATTATCAACATCTTCATGTAGATATTGTTAGAGGTAGTGCCATGCTGTGTTTGAGAAGGCATGCTTGGTGCATGACACTACATCCTCCTATGCAACGGAATTGGGCCGGCAGGACCGAGGAGGTACCTCTCGCTCGTAAAGTACCGTAGTATCTGCGGTATCGCGTTTCGTGCGGTTTGCGAGTAGCGGCTGGCCCATTGAGGGGATATGAAAAAGAGGGCAACGCATCGGCATAATTATGCTGATATTCATGGGCGTCGGTAGTCGTTGAGAGGCCTCTTTCAATGAACGCCAAGACGGCCGATAGTATATAGCTTCTATGGACGACAAAATGTTTAATACTAAATGACTATTAAACTAGGATGAATCTCACAGTAACTGATTGCCAGAAGGCATGGCCTCATAGTTTTTATCACTGATACGCCATAGCGTCTCATAAGACAGTTTTAAGTCTGAAAAGTTTTTCTTACTGACACGCTATGAGTCAGTATTTAAGTCTGATAAGTTTTTCTCACTGACTCGCTGTGAGACAGTATTTAAGTCTGATAAGTTTTTCTCACCGACACGCTGTGAGACAGTATTTAAGTCTGTTAGTTTTTCTCACTGACACGCTGTGAGACAGTATTTAAGTCTGAAAAGTTTTTCTCACTGACACGCTGTAAGACAGTATTTAAGTCTGATAATTTTTTCTCACTGACACGCTGTGAGACAGTACTTAAGTCTGATAAGTTTTTCTCACTGACACGCTGTGAAACAGTATTTAAGTCTGATAAGTCTTTCTCACTAACACGCTGTGAGACAGTATTTAATTCTGAAAAGTTTTTCTCACTGACACGCTGTGAGACAGTATTTAAGTCTGATATGTTTTTCTCAATCACACGATGTGGGACAGTATTTAAGTCTGATAAGTTTCATATACCATTATTGGTACAGATATATATTACTACATTCACGACCACCTTTTACCTCACACTACCCTCCTTTTGGTGGTGGCATGTATATACCACTATATACCAATAGAGACTTCCTTGATATAAGTATACATTGAAAAAATAATCAAATAGTTCGATATGTGCCTGAGGTTAGTGCGTTCAAACTAATCAATGATAAGCTATTATGATATTAGTATAGATTAACAAAAATGTGCAAATAAATACAGCGACGATGATAAAAATAGGAAGGATCCTAAAAGTTCTGACAGACGAGATTATAATATAAGAACTCGGACGCGATATTCACTTCACTTTAGAAAGCTGATATTTTGTGTAAAGGTATAAAACATACCTGTATTTCAGTTTAGATCTTTAGATAAAACGCGTTACAATGTATTTAATGGTTGATATGGTAATATAATTTCTTACACTTTACATTTACACAAAATCCACGCACACAATACACTATAGATACCGGCTCCGAATCATGGCTCAGAGTTGCAGAGCTGCTATGTTATCAGACGATCAAGGAATTGATAAAATGATAAAATATCAATATAGTTACACACGGTGACTTACATAACCAATTTTCATGACTCTGTCACAAAGTGATTATATATTTTGTTATAACTAATACGAAGGTTTTACATTTTAGCGTTAGAAATTGAAATATATGAATTTCTTTACATACTTGCTCAATTATGTACTACAATTTAATTATAAAACAATAAGGTTTGATTGATATACATCGAGGCTTACAGGATAATAAATTATGCAATGCCTACAATTATTACTTTATAATATCTATGACACTAGGTAATTTATATAATTATATTACTAATATTATCAAATATTTCACGGGGTTCTTTTTAGGGTACAGGTGCTCATTAAGAATGGGTTTTGGCAACTTTTTGGCCCCTGATGGTGCATAGTGGTAGTGCCTTATGAGTGTAAAACTGCGGGGGGCTACTAATTGTACTATAAAAGTTATTAAATAAAAATACAATTTGTAACAAAAGGTGTTTTACCCCTGCTATACCTTGTGATGTTATTTGTTTGAGACTTTGAAAACGCCGCCTCGCGCGCTGGCGTCGCTAACATCTTGTACGAGTCATGAACTTGTGACGTGGTCCTACCAGCTGATTGTATTTTACGTGAATCACTAATAACTTTACGCTTTTCTATTAATTTTGTTAAAGGAACTACACACCTAACAACGACGTATACTATTTCGAGAGTCCAACATATAGCACTGGGTTATATAGAATGGGCGTTGACAGCCGACCATATGTGTTCACTGTGGGTATTGAAAACACCTGTTTTTACGGTCAGTGAACACTACGCGGCTCGGAAGTCTTCTCGGGACTTATCCTAAACGCACCTGTTAAAATCAGTTCTACTCGTAGTCACATGGAAGAATAAATTGCACTTAACGATAGTGACACGGATGCTGGTCATTTTCTTTTAACACTCTCCAAACACACAAGTGGTTAAGACCGAGTTCACGTCCCACCGAGCGCGTGCTTCAAGTTGGGCCTTTAAAAATCATCAATATATAATACAAAATATAATACCCTTGTATTAACACCGCTCACGCTATTCACATTGAAGCAGAGCTACACAATATGCTCTTTTTAATAATCTGTCCAGGGCAGAATGGGAAAAATATCATCTTTTACATTTAATCACAAGTTTCGTTCGGCAAAGTGTGCATAAACAAAATAGTCATTAAAATATTTATGTTTATCCTTAAATTCTATATAAATTATGATTAAATATAAAATAGAATCGATAATCTTTATTCAGTGCTAAGTTAGCACTGAATAAAGATTTTCGATTCGACACAATACAAAATACCCAATATTTAACAGTATATACTCGTAATAATATCGTAAAGCTAAAAAGTTTGTTTGTCACCTAAACTAACATCACAAACTACTTACTGGTTCAATTCAAAAATATATTTCAGTGTAAGCTATTAGCCCATTTATCTAGAAGGGCTATGAGCTGTACCTGTATCATTCTAGGACATACGGCTAGGCGTTTTACAAAACGGTCAGAAGAAGCGTGTCCGTTGAATATTATAAACAATAGGAGCATATACGGTGCGTCTGATGTCTAGCCCATTTGATGTCTCGACAATAGTTAAACAAGCGAAATGTTAGTTAAACAATCGAAATGTTAATTAAACAAGCGAAAAATTATGGGACAGGGAACCTGTTAAGGTAGATGTTAACGAACTTGAGGCGCTGAACACTGCTACATGCACACGCGAGGTGCCTGGTGAAACTCTTTTGAATACCTTCGACACCATTGTACCGCGTAACACGGATTCCACACAGAGCTATATATTCTAGCTCGGAATCCTATAGTTGCATATATATCCTATATCCTGTGAAATTGCATATAATCAATCCCATCATCAGAGCAGAATTCTTAACAATTAAGTATATATGAACATTGTTACTCAGTTTTCTTAATTTACATAGTAAGTTAACATCGCGAATTACAAAGGTATTGATGAATAAATATTTCACAACCCCCGACGCTTCAGATGTTCTACGGAATTCATGATTGTGGGTGGACTGAAGTGACAATTGCCCATACTAGATAGATATTAAAAGTTGCATGTTGCAAGCCATGAGTTGGAATGTTTGGTTTATTATTTAATTATGTTCATCGGTATATTTAAATCGTACGGTAAATTACCTAAGCAGGAAGCCATTTTATCTATTGTGTTTTAAATATTTTTTTATAATCTTCAATATCGTTGTCGATCACCCTTGGGAAGGAATCTGTGTTTTTGGAGAGTTTATTTCAGAGAGTAAATAACCCATATTTAACTTCAAACTATGTTATGTCACAGACAAAACCACGTGGAAAGTAAGTACTTATATTGGGCGGGTTAGCGTTGGTGTTGTCTTTGTAAAAATCCGTTTTGTAATTTTGGCGTAATTGAGTGACAAACGGTCATACATGCGAACATTCGCATTTACAACATTAAAAGCCACTCGCGCTGACTTTTTCCGTGGATAAAAGAGATAAGAGAAGTGAAGAAGTATCACATTTAGACTGACAGATTTTGGAGACTTTGTTTTATAATATTTACAGGTCAGTAGGGAACAGGAAAGAAAACAAATCGGCCAAGAGCGAGTCGGATTCACCCATGACCCTTCTGTAGAAGCAAACAGGAAAAAACTCATATCTCTTAAACTAACTAATCTATTTAATGGTTGAAACAAATTATCGTTTGTAATTTTTATTGAATTCTATAATATTTCTACGATTTTCCTTTCGGTAGAGGGGAGGACACAGTTTTTACAAGTTCAGAAGCGTATCTCACAAAGTAATAGCAAAATCAAAACGCTTTCTTAGAAACCTCCATATCATTCAGAAATGACAATCCACATGGCTATGTAATTTCAGAAAAAAAAATCCTTCAGTAATCTATGTATGAGTATTACCGTTAACAACTTTATTTCTCAATAGTATACCACATCATTTTGTAGTGGTTCATAAATTACTACTACCTCTCAAATTACAAAGATGCAATACCCATAATCACTAAGTTTAACGCCTGTGACACACGGACAGCGAAACTACAAGGGTTACGTCTTTTGCCATTTGGCTACAGAACTATAAAACAATAATTATTTATTAATGTGTTCTAATTCTTACTTAAGTTTCATTCATCTTTCGCTATATGTGTTTGTCACGGGCGTAAGCAGTCGAGACTGGGCAGACAGTTGACTTATTGTATTACACTACACAAAAAAATCTCTCACGACGAGGTCAGCTCCGAGATGCTGCCGGTGCTCCGGTTTACAAGCCGAGTATTTTCATTGGTTTTTCTCAAAATTTACGCACCTGCACCAGTTAGAGATGTCATGCGGCACGACCGGGGAGGCACATCTCGCTCACAACACCGCCGTAGTGACCGCTGCCGCGTTTCGTGCAGTTTATGAGTGTGAGAGCAAATGAGGGCAAAACATCTGCATGTTAATAATGCGGATGTCTATGGGCGTAAGTAGTCGTCAAAAGGCTCCGTTTGCTCGTTTGCCCCGTATACTATGAAAACAATATTTAATATTAACCCTGCTCATGTCGTAATTATAGATTTTACCACTGACCCCCTATAATAGGTATTTTTTTTATGAAGTTGACGCTCTTAACAAATTGCACCATTATTTCGTCAACTATTATTGTATTGTAGTTGGCGCTTAGCCTATATTAGTCTCTTCCTCGTTAGCAAAATGATGAGTATTAAATGCATGACGGTTTTCTGCCGTCTACGCGAAAGGCTTAGATATTTTTTAGTTAAAATAGTTGCGTTTTTTTATTGCCAAGCCTTTTTTAGTTCTAAACTTATTACTTTTTTATTATTATTTAATTATTTAATAGGGAAACAATATAGTCATAAGCATTGGATTAAAAATAATACAATTAATTTGTGGATCACAAAGTTTCCACTTATTACTAAAACTCCCAACAATATACTAGGCATTTAATATAATTTCCTTAATTTTTAGTTTTATATTGATAAAATTCAAATGGTCTTTTTTAATTAGCATTATTATATTTAGTATTACAAATATCTATCTGACTATAGTGTTTGTTATGTGTATAGCTCGAATCAAAAGTGCATTCTTAACATATCTCCGTTTACATCTTTGATGAGAACGAATTTATTGAATCAATGAACGTTTCATGGCGTTGAGATAACGGAATGGTGTATGTGCACTCATATTGTGCATGTATGTCTGTTATCAAATTTTCTATGGTGAGTTCCACATAATTGTTAATACCGGGGTTAAGAAGAAATCGGTGACATTGAGTGACTACGCCCTCCAACATCCGCATATTCAGATGCATTGCTGTCCTTTACCCGTACCCCAAATGGACTAGTAGTGAAATATAAATAAATGGACTCGTCGACTCAGAAAACCGGTTCTTTTCATCGGAAAGTAGATCCTTCATTAGGTGGAATGGACATTCATGCACGATACGAGATCTCAAGATACGTTAAAGCCCATGAAGCCACACACACATATATCTTGAAAACCTTTAACCTCGTCCTATCTCATAAAATAATAATAATATCAGAAAGAGGAAACATCTTTTTGTTTATTTGCACTGAAAATGCTCCGAAACTACTGCACCACTTTGAAAAATTATATTAGAAACCTACAGATCTTATGAACATACACTATACAATATTTCATTCTAATTTAATTTCGAACCCGTTTTGATAATTATGAAAACTTTGTGAATGTAACCAAAATGTGAAAAAAAAAAAAAAACAAAGTATTTATGTACAGATATTAATGACAACTAGCTGTCCCGACAGACTTAGCTCTGACATAAATTTAATTTGTTGTCATGGTAACGTGCAATGATTACGATGCTGAACTTAAAATACATAATTTTTATAATTTTGTAGCTCAATGATTTTTTGCCATAATTCGTGTGATAATCTATGCGGAGCCGAGAAGACTGCTAGTTATCTATAAATTGATAGTCGCCATGTCATACGTACTAAAGCGTTAACTCAATGTTCATTATACACAATAACACAAACATAATATATTTAAGAATCTGTTGTCGTTGTGCTTGAGGTCAAACTCTTCCAGAACGGCTCTGCCAACGTTAAAGCAGTACTTTACAACCAGAGGATATGCAGATCCTTCTCAAAAACAGCACCAAACGCGGCGACAAAAAGACCGTTTCACTCCGATATTGTGTGAGGCCTTTTTAATAGTAAAGGTAGGCAAACCAGCATCAGCAGCAGCTTTTACGACTATCGTCCATAAACATCGTTATAATTACTATGCCGATGTATCCGATACAAACCGCACAAAAAGGTATGACTAAATATTACATAAAAAATTATGTATAATTAATTTTTAAAATTATAATTAATTCATGTAAAATTAATATTTATAGTTTCCTCTTTCCTTTCTTCTAGAATATGCGGCTGGAGTCTACTCCTGGCGTGCAATTCCTGGAGACAACCCCCTTTGGAAAAGTCCAAATAAGAACAAAATTGGAATTTTAGAAATCGTATCGAAACTTCAACTGTTACAAAGTGAACAAAATCGCTTTAGTACTTTAAGTGATATGTCATTTTTTGGTTTTTCTGCTACGGAATCCTTCTTGACGGGTCCGACTCGCTATAATCCACTTTTTCTTTTTGGCGTGTATTAATTGAATAAGTCATGTTTTTGTTGAGAAACAAAAACATGACTTATTCAATTAATACACAACTCTTTTCTTACGTTTACAGTTTTATAATTGTTTCTGAAATACGATAACCTTCAAAAACAGTGGATAAATTTAAAATAAGTATAATTAAAAGTTAATTTAGAATCGTATTAAAAGTAATCTTCACATGATTATATTTTCAATCGAAATTAAATGAAAATATTTTAATCCAAATTATAATTATAAAAATTACTCTTTGACTGTAAATTAAACCTACCACCGGTTCAACCGTAGCCCTGACCTGAGAGGAACCAGCGAAACATATTCAACGGGTCTCATATAATCATGAATTTGTTATAAGTATGCAATGTTAATGAATAAAACGTTAAGTCTACGATTTATTAAGTCTAATACTTTTACAATAAAAAAAAATTACATTTGAATTTGGAATCTGTCATTATATTTTCTCGATCAGTCATTTATACGATTGCGATTGTTCATGGTTCTTTTTTCTTTTTCTCGCCAAGACATAGCACAATATTTTGCGATATTAAAGTGGAGTGAGGCGGTAAAGAGAACAGAATCGCTGTGACTATTACATTACACAAAATAGGTCTGGAGCCAAATACAATTTTTGAAACTCTTCGTGCATTTGGTATTAGTCAAATGTTATTAACAGGAGATTTCATCTGTTTATGACAGAGAAAGATCGGGCCGTCCACGTAGTGCTTGTACGTAAAAGGTGGTCGAAACAGTAAGGGAAAGAAGTCGAGGAAATCCTGTCCGAAATTTTACTTCGAATCTGAAGATAGCACTTAGAATCATGTCGTGTGTTTTAAGCGATGCCTTAGGACTTGCAGACTATAAGCGACGCTCTAGACATCTTTTAACTGATAAATTAAGGACAGGTGGTAAAATAAAAACAACTACCGAAGCGGTACACAAAGAGAGGTCACAGAAAAATTTTGCTTACTGATGCGATTTTGTTTACAATTGAGCAACATTTTAACAAAATGAGCCTATTTATTCTTAAACATCTAAGGAAGCTTCTTAATTAGTCGACAGAGTGCAGGTGTTAGCTATGAAGGAGTGACTACGTTTGTGTTTTGGAGCCATACTTTTGTCAAAACACCGGCACAAGTGTATCAAGATACTATTCTTGAGAAGGTAGTTAAGCCCCTTAATAAGACCATGTTCAATAACCAGGTATGGTCCTTCCAGCAAGACTCTGGACCAGATCATAAAGCTCGATGCACCCAATCGTGGTTAAAATGAACGATCCGGACTTAATCAGAGACGGATCAGTCGCCGCCGACCTTAATCCGCTGGATTATGATTTATGGTCAGTTTTAGAGAGTACAGTTTGCTCTAACGCCATGATAATTTAGAGTCCCCAAAGCAACCCATACAATCGACAGTGAAGAATTTCCTCATGGAAAGAGTGATTCTATTGATAACACTTGTCAGCGTCTAAAGGGCTGTATTAGCAATTAAAATAATATTATATATATATATATATATAGCGTGTGCGCGTGCGCGTACTTTTTATTTATTTTTTCTTTAAAAAAAAATTGAGTTATTTTAGTCGTTTTCGTAGCGACGCGTGCCGGATGCAAAGTGAAAGTTCTTTCCCTCCCGAGTCTGCAGAGTGAAATTAAATGATATTGATATTCCCGACGCGGCGTTACACATATTGTATATTCATATATTAGTCAGGCTATCAACGGTACTTATTTATACGACTGCGACAGAAGGAGGGCAATTTTTTTCGCGAGTTGTATGTAAGTAGACTTCTACGTTCCTTCGAACAGCCTGAACAGATTGACGGATTTTACGTATGGATGAAGCCCTTAGTATTTTCTTGATATTGTATCTAGCTAGCGGTCGCGGCTTCAAATCCCTGCATGACATTTTTGTTTATCTATATATTATAATTTAATGTTCCGGAAACAAGTCTTTACGATACTAGCATGGGTTGTATTGGCAAGCAATATGATAAATCCACAAATATTTGTTATTTATATTATTATTATTATTTCGAGAAATCAATGAATATTAAAGCTATCATCCTAGGCTTGGGAAAAGTTGACAGGGGCCCCCTATTCATTGAATAATTTATTTTAGAAATATTGCATCTGATTACATTAGCACATGGAGTTTCTAACACTAGTGGAACCCGGGGCTACATCCCCTGACTCTATATCCGGGGCTGCATGAGAACATGATGCAAGAGAAAATATATAAAATTCAGCTACAAACTTGGACATTGGTACTTATATTTTAATAATTAACAATCCTTAACATAGCAACCGTCGTATAAGCGATCGAGCACGTAACAGCTTGATATCTTTTTTTTCCTTGGAGCAGGGAAACATTTATGCGCCTGCACTGACCCTGGGTGGAGTCCAGTGGGGCGTGGGGCTCGCGGCACGTTATAGTGGCAAGCCTATGGCCACTTCGGCCACACGGACAATGTAATGCATGCTCAGAATAATCTGAAAAACGTTTAACAACAGTTGCCCCGACCTGGGGATCGGACCCAGGCGGCTAACTTTTTTAAAGCTAAGGTTTTAACAGGCGACACCCGCACCGTTACATCACAGAGGCGATTATAAATATTTTTCAAATGTGCAAAAGGTGTTGCGTGCCTACAGAATGTGCACGGTTAGGTGTACTGACTCCCGTTACTCTCTAGTACTTAGGAACAAAACATATTGACGAACTCATACATTGTCAATATCATTCTTGTTTCACATACTGACGTATTTAACGGACTGCTAATCCCATAGAACCCACCTGGCACCAACAGACATTAGCACTAACATTATTTCTAAAAGAACAAAATTTGGTACCGCCTAATGCACATAATGTTAATGGGTTTTTTCAATTTCTAACAACAGTCCGGAGTCAGGAAGTTGGCGGTGTCTCGGAGTGCACGGATGGCGCCCGCTGATTTGAGTGCACAGAGGGTAACCTAACATTTGGTGAAGATATTTTTCTTTTACACACTTGGTGTAACTTAAACTCTCTATAGCTAAAGTCCAGTAAATTTACTGTGATATTGCTGTGTTGATATGAAATATTGGATCGAATGATTGTAACTTTGACGCCTTAAACGGAATTAATGAAAACTTAAAACGGACTTAGTGAAAATGTCTTCTCTTCTATGTCATATGTCCTTTTATATTGAAGCGAAACTTCTTTACAGACGCGGGGGAGGGGATATTGCGTTTTTTACGAAAAACGTTAGAAGTTACAACGCGGGCTTGGCCTTGAATGTTGTTTATGATACCGTTCATTTGTCCTTTGAACTTTTATTTCTATTATGTTTGCCTGCACACAATACCAGCCCCGCGGTTTCGCCCAAGTACTCGACTCTCATAGGTATAGGAAACTCACAAACCTCATTAAACCCGACAGAAAAATCACTTTACAGGTATATCACAGTAGAGACAGGTACCTCCTCAGACGTGCCTATTCTATTTGCGTATAATGCAACATAGCACTACCTCTTAAATCACAGTATAGTAACAGTTAAGTCTCTCAGAAGGGCGGCAGCAGCTGCGAACACCTACTTTGGCAAAGTGCCGCCTATCTTTATCTACATCTTTACTTATAGACTTTGTTCTATGTTAAGAAACAATTTGTACTGTTCCTATGTGTACATACGCAAGGTGGAAATACTTATTACAAAACAAAGGTCCCCAAAACTTGTCTGTATATATGTGAACGATTTTCTCCAAATCTACTGATTGGATTTCTAAATGGTTTGAATAGAACCATATGAATAGATCGGTTCCCGAGAAAGGCTTTAGTGTATAAAAAGGTAGGATCGATAGCATTCATTATAAATCAGTCACCAAAAACTGCCCGTGTGTATGTGATAGATTTTCTCAAAACGGATATTCAAGCTTTACACCAGTCGGTAGAGCGATTCACAATTTGTTGGCCCCTATTGTTCACGGGCGAAGCTAAGGCGGATCGCTAGTATTATGATAATTTAACATGCTGTATAGCAAGGATACAACACTTTTTGTTGAAGATTCAACTTTTATATTACATGCACTAGTCGGCGTCGCGCGGCCTTGTCTCTCTAGTATTTGTTCTTTTTATCTGACTGAGTCAGGAGGAAATGTTTTTCGAGCTTATGAACAGGTGACAGGCAAATAGAGTTCTGTCGCAGTGTCCGAAGATGGAATTCTGCGGCTGGTATTAAGGCGAACAATTCCTCGGAACATTTCCCATAGAAAATTCTGTAAAAGACGACATCTCTTCGTAGGATCAAAGGATCGAGCTGTCCGGAAATAATTTCCGTATGCGGTCGGACCTGCACCAGCAGTTGCAGTCGATGGGCTGGATCGAAGTACTACTTCGCCCTACTCAGAACAGCTTCTTTGAGCTTTTTCCTTTCGTTTTTTTTTTCATTTAGCATTTATCTTTCGTTTCCAAGTGACCATGGAACTGACCGTTACGCGATATGTCGACACGAAGTGTTCTGACACTAGCCGAAGTGGATAGGTATATGTTTTGAAGACGAGGAGATACGACGAAGGGTTCTTGCTGTAGACGCTCAGACTTGTGCCTTGTGGGGGTTAAATTGTACTAAATTTTGTATTTGAATAACAAATCGTCGACTTCAGACACGAACTTGTACTGACACACGTTGACGTGTTCCCGAGAAATTTTGCCAGGGCCATTGTATATACCCAGTGCTATCATCTGCGTAACTATGAAAGCCACTAGTTTGGAGCATGTCATTGATATGCAGAAGAAACAGCGTAGGAGACAGAACACAGTCTTGAGGGACACCAGCGTTGATAAATGTAAGGGCGGAGCATGCACCGTCAATCACGACCTCGATGCTGCGATTTGCCATGTAGCTAGTGATCCAATCGCATAATTTACCCGGAAGTCCGAATGAATAAAGTTCTGAAAGGAGTACTTTGTGCCAAAGCTGATGGAAGGCCTTCGCTTCATCCAGACAAACCACCAATGCCTCCCCCTTAGATTAAGCTGCCTCCGCCCATTGAGGCCGGGGATGATAGGAGGGCAACGCATCTACGTAACAATCATGCGAACAATAAATAATTATGTTCATGAGCGTCGGTACAGTTTACCGCCCATACACACATCATCCTCATTATTATCAGCCCTTATAGGTACACTGTTAGAACAAAAAGCTCGTTGGCTTCGTCCGAGTTCTAAACACGACACGGAATAACAATTATTCCAGACCGCGTTCCGAACAAGGACGAGAGGGCTGGGGCGCAAGCGGGACGACACTATCGCTCCCTCACCTTCCGGCAAGTTTTCGAGTGCGATAGTGTGGATACTACCATGTAGCTGAATTTTGAACCTCTCCCACGCACGAGATTGCCGTAAAGTGAGTACCTAAGCCTATATACATCCAGATCATTATCATACAGATGCGCTACACTCTCCCGTCCAATGAGCCACCGGAAACTCACAAATCGCACAAAACGCTACATCACTAACGAAAGGCAACTCCCACTGTCCCGGCTAATTCGTTTGCAATGCAACATGGCACTACCTCTTACTAAAACATTGTAACATCTTATAAAAACAAAGTAGTCAGAACCAGCAGATCTATTTCAAGCTAACATAAATGTATTACTAAACTAGGTCTTAAAGTTAGGTCATATAAATCTATAATCTAGGTGTTGTAACTCATGCAGTGCGCACTCATACGGCATCTGTTCACATGGCAACTGGGCTATATAATATTATGTACATAGCTTTCACGTCTTGTGAACGTAAAATGATTGTCTCAGAAGAATGTATTTACCGGGACAGGAGACACGTAACAGGAACGCATTGTTTAATTCGCCCGTCAGGAGGTGAAGGGGGGGACGGCCCCACCGGTCATGATCCTCTCCATAAGCCAAACGTTCACGTCAGCGACAGAGCTCTCTGGCCATGTGGAAGGATGTAGGTACCGGTGAAGACCAAGACTGACATACCATGATCAGATTGATGAGAAAGTTGGCGTTGAGAGTCCTCGCAACTTCATGAGTCGTGTGAGTAAACTCTAGTCGGGTGTCGAAGGTGACACACACACAGGTTTTCACTACGAGGGCACACAAGGAATTTTGTGATTTTCTCGATGTACATTTTATGGACTTGAAATTATTTGAATGGGTGCAGAATTAATCATGGTATTTAATGCTAGAAGCATCCTTGCTTTCAGCTAAGTTCTGGTTACTCTATGGATTGCTTTCACAAATTATTATTAAACTCCCAATAACTTGGCATTTGTCTAATTAATTCGAACATCCTTAATTACGGTTTTCAGATTGCGGTTAGTCTCGATTAATGTAAAGAATTTATGTGCTATTTAGGAGTTAAGTATCGAATACCTACTGGACACTTAATAATAACCTGTCAAACGTGCCCTAATTACTCCGACAATCATTTTTAAACTTATTATTAAACTAAGTCCCCAAAATACATCGGTTTGTATGTGATCGATTTCCTACTCTACTAATTAAAAAAATATACCAAATTTCAAACATAATTATTAGGTACATGAAGATGATAAATATAGTCTTATTATTATCCACATATCCGAATATCGGCTACTGCTAAACTGGTATTCTTTAGAGGGATCTACTACTGGTTGGCGGCGCTACTGCTCTCACCTCTACAATTCATCGGACTAGCGAAGACTTTTGTGTCTTCTGGCTAAACAGGGTTCCCTACCTTTTTTATATCTATGCATAGTTGTACATCTCACTCTCTCTCTCTCTTTCTTGGAGGCAGTGGAGTCAGGAGCATAACAGCGCTAATTCCCGACTTCGGATTGTTATTAGGCATTACAAAAAATAAAAGGTTATCCATTAAAGTTGTTTCTTTTTCACATGTCTACAAATTATTAATTAAAAACGTCCTTCTTTTAATTTCTTAATTATTTAATTTTTGGCAGTACTTGTGATTATGATAATGAAATAATGTTCATTAACGAATACTTATTACTTTAAAATCACTATCTTAACTTTTAATTTGTGTTTGCTTGCGTTTTTATATGTAGTTAGGTTATAGTCCTTTTCGGATGTTTATCATCCTAAGTGCAGTGTATTGAACTGCAAACTTTGAATGTTTTGTTTTTGTTTTGTTTTTACGCCCATTAGCATTGCGCTTACATTTTTGTTCCATTTCATATTTAATTTAATTTTATTCAATCATCACATTCAAACGATAATAGAAACCGATACAATTATGCAACAGGCAATGCTGCATTGCAGCCAAATTCGCCGGCAAACCGATCAGTGAACTCTCCCCGCTTGCTCAGAAGTTATGAAAGTGGAGGAGGCAAGGCAGGTATGTAAGGTTCGTGACATGTGGCGCTTCGTTCTCTCTGCCTACCCCGTTAGGAAACTGGCGTGATGATGTGTTGTTGTTGTTGTTGTTATGCTCAGATGATTAAAACCACCGCAAAGTGACAGCTGAGCTGCCGTATATCGTACGGTTTGTATTCGGTGGCCCAATGGAATGGCAGTAAGGTAGGAGGACCACATGTTTCCATAACAATCATGCGGATGCGTTGCGTTCATAGAGTAGTTGGTTATCAAAAGGCTCGGTATAGATGGATCTCCATAAAGTGAGCTAAAAGGCCTACGTTCAAACAGGCACCTGTCGTTAAACGACAAAATGGCGGATCCTTGGCTATGCACATTCTACTTACACAAATTTCTCGCATCGCCCGGTCATTAGGCTCTTGCTACCTCTTACTATGAGAATATCGCTGCACACGAAGCTTTATTGACTCAACAAGCCTCGTATGATGTGGGTACCTTGAGTATCCGCTTCAAGTTAATGTTTTTTTCTTGCCTGTGCCAAAGCGAGCACTAGTCAGACCAAACACAGTTTCAACTTGCTCTATTTATCAAAGCTAAGCTTGTGTTGACAAAGCAAAGCAGGGACAAGTGTTTCGTATTCCAGACAGGGAAATCATAGGAAATATTAATAAATAATGTCCTCCTCTAGCTAAATTTGGAGTACAGCGGTCATCTCTACAGTGACTAGCCGTGTCAAAGATGTAAAACTCATCCTACACTCCACTCAAGTACAAACTTGTAAAAAAATAATAATAAACAGACTTGCGTAGCATCAAGTGCACTCGCTTTTTCCTCATTCCCATATCCCGAATAGTGGAATGTTACTCCAATCGAAACTGTACGCCGACACGCAGAGGTATCGGGCGCAGACAATCATAATAAAACAGTTGAAACTGAGATTTTTTCCCTTTCCGCTTTCTTCATTCCGCTGATAATAACAAAAACTTGAGAAACGAACTCGATGAAGTTGGGTACAGACCAACTTGATCAGAACATTGTATACGTTTTGTTAATTTACAGAAAAACAAAACACATGAATAGATTTATATGATTATGATTAATAATCTAAACATTAAAGGGGGTGAGTTGTGATTTTATACTTATTTAGTTAGCGGTAGTGCCATGCTGCATTGCTGCTGAATTCGGCCGGAACAACCGGGGAGATCTCACCTTACACTCTCACTTACTTGATACCACCACAAAGTGACTACCGAAGCATATACTTTACTAGTAAAATTACTAGTAAATTTGTGTAAGTAGGAGGTGCATAGCCAAGAATCCGCCATTTTGGTGTTAGATTCGTCTCGATAACGTGAGTGGCACTGGTTTAATATATACCTGGTACTTCCATAAATATTGTAACAAAGAAAAAATATTTTTTTATTCCAAATAACATTTTAAATTTTTACAGTGTGTTAGTTTAATAGACAGATATAAAACAATTAAAAATATTTAAAAAATATTCTAAGTGGTCTCCATTATTTGAATTGTGTTAAATGGTATCTCTGTGTTATTAGAACAAGTGTGTTTTTAGCTCATTAGCACTTACAACAAATATTTGTAGATTGACAAAAGGTGGTAATAAAGTCAAAATATTTGAAGTTCATTTGGTAAATTGTTCAAAAAGAAAAATTAACTAATTTTAAATAACAAAAAAAGGTTTTGTGCCCCTTGATCCAGACATGACTTCAGTTGTCGTCTGTGGAACAATAACGGTTCAATAATTTACTGTGGATCACGCTCAAATCAAACTTGACAAAAAACACAAAAAACTAAGAACATACAACCGTAGGAGTACAAGTCAAGCAGTTTAACTGTTTGTGTTCTCTTCGGTGTTTGAAAGGTCTTGTGTGTCTCACCTCCAATCTCCTCTTTGGACCTTAGATTTATCAGTCGCAAAATGAAGGAAATGTATTATTATATGGGACATACCTGGTCGTTGAAAACCATGTACTCATCTCAGTTTCAGCGCATCAATTATATAACACTTCTACAATAAGCAGCACTATCAGAGGCGTTGATATAAATTAATACATATATTTCTTGGCAACCTATATAAATACTTGTAATGTATTTTTATTTTCTGCACGTAATGTACTTAGTTATGCTAATTTAATTTATTTTTAACGAAATCTGTGTATTTTTACTTTATTTAAATTGGTTTCTTTATACTACAGAGTGAGTACTGACGCCCATAAACATTTAGTAGATGCGTTTGGCCCAGGGGCGAAAGAAAGGCGATGTCCGCCTTTCTTTCGGCCCTGGGCCACCGAATACTCACAAGCCACACGAAACGCGACGTACGTATAATATTTATGAGAATGTATATTTTCTTTGTTACAGTATTTCTGGAAGTACCAGGTATATATTAAACCAGTTTCACTCACGTTATCAAGATGAATCTAACTATACAGCATACGGTAAACTCCGTCAGACCGTTCAGACATGACGCGCATGCGCTCGTTAAACATTACTCTCCTTCTGAGGCAGTCGGTCAAGAAGGGTCACACGATCGCACTGTGCGTGGCACGTGCTATATAGTCGACGCGTCATCACTTTCACATTTGAAGATTCCAAATTCGGTTCCCTAACCGTTAGGGCTTAGAATCTAACGAAATGTGAATGACTCGGACGACGAAACTAACTCTTTTCCATATTTTTTTCCACATCCTCATCATCATTATCAGCCCCTATCGGTCCACTGCTGGACATAGGCCTCTCTCAATAAACGCCACGACGACCGATCTCCTGCTACTCGCATTTCTATTTCCGCACATTACATTAAAACCACTTTTACGGATTTTATCACGGTTCATTTAGTTATTTAACCAGCCCGATGTTTCAGAAGCTTTACAGCGACCATGGTCGCGGGTGGACATCACACAACACCAGTATCATTGTGTGTGACCGGCTACTTTGTACTCGACTACGATCACTTCTAAAAGTCAGTTTTCATTTCGCCCGTACACTCATCAAGAGACAGAGACAATGCAATCATTTCAATAATAATTATTTTTATATATTATGTTATAATTATTTATTTTATTTTTAGCATGTTGCATCGCAGTGAAATTGGGCCAGTACGAACGGGGAGGTACCACTCGCACTCATGTACGGGTATGGGTATGCTGTCGCGATTCATGTGTTTTGTGAGTAACCGTTGGTCCATTGGAGGGGTGGAGGATATGAGGGCAACGTTTGCATGACAATAATACAGATGTCTATAGTCTATGTAAGAAATGCTTAAAAATCTAAAACACACGCACATTTAATTATGAACGGAGAGTCAACGTACAGTTAAGTCTGTCAGGGGTCTGTTAAGATATCATACAGTTTTTTTACTTTGGGAGACCTGGGGGTTATGTGGAACACGCAGCTACAATGCACTGAATATCCACTAAACCAGCGGCGTTCTCTCTCGTTAGCTCGACAGCAGAGCCCGGGAAGGCGCTAGCAGACGCCCCGCACAAGCTGGCATGTGTCATCTGAGGCTTAACATGTGGACCACTAAACCACGAGGCTGTACTTTTAAGAGGACACACTAATAAGCATCGGGTAACCAAAAAATCAATGTCGAATCGATCGAGTGCGATTTTTTGGTTACCCAATGCTTGTTTTACCAAATGTGACGGCATACCCATCACTATTAAGGTTAACATTGTCTAAGAGTAGGCCCTGGTCGCGCCGGTCCAATTCTTCTGCAATGCACCATTGTACTACCTCATGCTGTACTAACTCATTCATGGCGCATTGGTAACATAACTCGGATAATCGTGCATATTGCGCCAGGGGTCGTGGGTCCGCTTCCCGCTCAGGTCATGAATGTTCTTCTATGTATTGTATGTATTTCTGAAAAACAAAGTGCCTTCACGCCTGTTATCCTCGTAGAGGTAGGCCGAGGAGTGTCAGTACAACCACAAGCCGTAAGTAGATATGCTTGAACACCCACGATTAGTCAAGGTACTGATGCCCATGATGCCGTAGGTGGCAAGCCAATGGCCACTTCGGGCACATTCCAATCCCGGACAATGTGATGCATGCTCAGAATAATCTGAGAAACATTTAATTACATTTCCCGACCTGGGGATCGAACCCAGAACCCCACGCGGCTAACGGTCTTAATAGGCGACACCCGCTCCGTTACAGAGGCGATTAATTTTTCTGTATATGATTGAAATATATACAATTTCTTAAATTTATAGGATATATTAAATATGTTTCTGTTGTCTAGTACCTATAACACAAGTTCTTAAGATACCTGGCACAGGGCTAGGCTAACGAGGTGTGATAAGTCCACAAATGTTATAATTACTAATATTATTATACATACGTGATAGACCAAATATGCTTGAAAAATCAGAATCATATATCGATATCAGAAGTGCGTAAGTAAGTCTGTCTGTCTGTGACGTCATTACGACCAAAACGCTGAACCGAATGTGATGGAATTTCATATACATTTGAATATCACGGAATAACCATGCTGTTTTTTCTCCCATATATTTTATTTTTCTGCCAACACTCCGAATCTACGCGGACAGAGACGAGGGGAAAAGATAGGGTAGGGTGGGGTAGGATAAAGGCACACAAGCGACGGCTATTTTAGTCCTCGGAGACACGCCCCCATTGAAACGTATAATTCGTATACTAAACGCCACTAAGACCCGCCATCATTCGACGCGGCGGAATCACTTTGCGAAGGCCTAATCTAATTTTTACCAGCGAACATCAATTCAAATTAAACTTGAATGAATGTTCGACTTTGTTCGCATTGCGTCTGTAACCAAGGTGCCGACCCGGTACAAGCGGGGAGGTACCTCTAAAAGGGAAATGCAAACAATAGGAGTAAAATCATGTGTCACTCAGCACAAGAGTTCCTCCGTGATGACGTCACGTGCACCTTTCCCTTCAGAATCATATTCATTATTGCGGAGTAAACTCTAGCCGCGTGTCGGAGCGATTTATAAAAAATACTATGTGTAACAGTATTTTTCATTTAATATAAACAAACTTGATTTGAATATAATAAATATATTTTTACTAATTCTATACCTCTATAACATATTATCGCAAATTCTTTGTGTGTCTTCATCATGGTTTTCCATTTGTACAGACTTGTAGATCCAATCTCTGCTTCTAACTAACAGTTGGGGCGTACTAAGAAATTAAAATAACAAAGAAAAAATGTAAGAAAACAATTATTATACAAATTGTAACAGTACAAACTCTACACACACTGGCACACCGACGGTAGGTCCCGGGGACCAAAGAAAGTGTTATTGGGATTTTCCCATTTGTGACAACAGTCCGGAGTCTGGCAGTTGTTCATGTACTTACTAAGTACATCACGCGCTCTCCAAGGTGCGTCCTACTGTCTTTTTTAGTTAGCTCGCTATCTGTAGATACGATGGCCTGGAAGATGAAATATCCGGAGGGAACAAAAGGTCTAAACGCTTGGATACTGATATGGCTAGTGAACCGCACACTGAAAAATTTGGGAACCACTGTACTAGATGAGTCATAGACCTCACGTTTCCCGTGTATCCAGTATTACATATAATATATATAAGTATTACATATAATATATATAAGTATTACATATAATATACATATTGTTCGGATGTTTATGGGCGTCGGTACAGTTATCAAAACTGATTTTCCGCCTCCTAACAATATGAAAAGTAGTGCATATGTAAGTGCAATAACACTACCCACTTCCTGACTTCGAACTATTGCTATATACAACTAACAACACTCTTTTGGTCGGGCTTCGAACCTTAGACCTCACTATCTGCGGCTGAACATACATTCCACTGCACAGGGCAGGCAAATACTCATAATAATGTTTCTAAGTCCTTGTAATGATTAAATCGACAAGCGGTCCGATCCAGCAAGAGTCTGCCAGTTGTGTCAAATCCCTTATGACTTCCAGTAAAAGCTCTACGCACTGCTCTAAAGAGTAGGGCCATATACAACATCAGATGGTACCGACTACCGAGACAGTCATTAAACCACTGGACTTATTCAGATATCTCTTTACGTTACTCGACACTCACCCCGGCTTCGCCCGTAACCAACAGAAACCGGTTTACAAACTCAAAAAATTATAGTTTACAATTGTAGTGATGAAAACCGCATGAAAATCAGTTGCGTAGGTTTTGGTGGAATGGATCAAAATTCACATACACACAGATCACTTTTGGGGACTTTGATGACGTAGTAAATATACGATGGGAATGTGGAGGGATGTAGGTACCGAGGTAGACCAAGGAGGGGGCAAGGCAAGTATTTAAGGAAGGTGGTGTATGGCATTCCATTCTCTCTGCCTATCCCACTAGGTAGCCGGCGTGAAAATGTGTCATTCTTGTTGTTGTATGATGACAGGTGCCGAACACAGTAAGTTTAGTCCGTAGCGTGACTAAACCGTTTGAGGTGAATAGCAAATTCATCAAATGGGACGTGCGAGAATTTTCCCCCCGGAGAATAAAAAAGCACAAGCGTTAGCGTTTTTCTGTGCCCTCCTCTCTGACCGCAGCCTGCGGCGTTTTGCCGTCCTATGATTTGCCACCCTGTAGCTTCGCCCGTTCTTCCTCTTCCTGGACTTGAGTTGATCCGGTAGTTGATTTAATAAACGTTTGAAGAATTATTCTAATAATTATATTTTAAATAAAAATATTTACATTTCATTTCTCCGAAGTTGTTAAACTAAGGTGCCGTTAATTTTGAAATTATCTTTGGAAAATTGTCAAGCTAAAGATTCGCGTCAAATTTAATCACTGAACAATCTACAATGCGTATACACTTTCTAATAAGTTAATCAATTATGTGTATAATCGAAATTAAATATCTTTGACCCACAGTTGTTTTGTTAAATATCTCCAACTTATGAATTTCGGGACCACGGCAACAAAAATATGCAAAACGACCTATTTATAACACAATAACAAGTGTAGCAAAATATGAAACCAGTCACGATATGATCTGTTCACTTTAATTGTATTGTGTGACTTACCCGTCGAGTATTACAAGGTGTTTATTTACACTGTGACTTAACGTCGCATGTACTTGTTTTTCGGTTTTTAAAGCTGTGCATTGAGATTTCGTGTACCTGCGTATGCCGACAGTAGCATTTCAGCTCTAGGAATGGGACTAGGAGACAGTTTGTGCGTGAGTAAAAGTTTTGGCCACCCCAAAAATTATATATATTTTCATAAAAACAAAAACTTTTCACATGTAAATTAAATTATTTTTTCTGCAACTAAATAAACCATTTAACCAAAAATATTAAACTATATTTTTTACTCAAAAAAATTTATCTTGGTGTTTTACACCCGTTGTGTTTTACACAGTACTTAGTGGAAAAATTCATGACAATATAGGACGGCTGAGGACTCAGTTCACAGAGATTACACACTGATTGTTTCTCAATACCAGCGGACTTTATGACGTTTGTGAAAGAAAATTTGATTGTATATATTCTAACTAAGCATACATATTATCACAAGTAGATAGGTTCCAGCTGAGTGTGTAGCGGTGTTAGTGATGAATTGTAAAAGTTGTATTTTTACCATCTTCTTTTATTTCACAGCCACGCAAGACTTTTTGTAAGAGATAATGCCATTGTTGCATTGCAGCCGAATCCGGCCGACACGACCGCAGAGGTACCTTTCGCTCCAGCGAAACCGACAACAACGGTGACGCGTTTTGTGTGGAGTGTGAATTTTCGGTGGCCTACTGAGGGGAAAGGGAAGAGGGGGTAACGCGTCTGCACATCATTGGTGTACACTGCTCATTTGTCCCAATCATTTTAAGATCTTGATGTTTGCAACTTATAACTATTCAAAATATACTAATCTGTTAAGGTTACTTAGGAATTAACAACTTATCATATCAATAGCAGATTTTTTTATATCATAGAGAGACAGAGCAACCGGGCCACTTGTGGACTACCAACGCAGAACTATCATTCAGATGCGTTGGCCTGCTTTCATCCCATCCTCCACTGGGCTTGTGGTATTGTGTGGAGACCATACAATCGGCCACCGGCTACTCACAAACCGAACGAAACGCCAAAGCGGAGATACATGTGGTATCACGTGATTACTAAGCATACTCTTTTAATCGTCCAACTCGATGTAATATTATTAAAAAGCTGTTAATTTCAAGCCACTACAGTTAGCAAGTATATGCGAGATCCCACTTTCTACTAACAACGAGACTTAGGAATGTCTCGTCTAATGCCCTGTGACCCACTTAGTGCAGTGTCCGTAGATGGTACAGTGCGGTACCAGATTCGACACGGATTGACCGAGACCACCTCCTAGGCATGAACCCTACGTATACTCGTGCACAGCGGATCCCACCGTCGCATAGAAGGTCATTACGTCAGTACATCACGGGAATCGCAAAATTACATTAAACACGCACACTTATCATCGGGTTAGTGAAAGTTATAATTATGTCATCATTATTTATACTGTAGCTAGCTTAAATATACCACTTGCGTACTACGGTTTAAGTTAACTTGAATTTTTTAAATTTATATTTTTACTAGCTATTGTCATATCTACCAAAACACACAAGTTTCATCAAAATTGAACGAGCCCTTTTGGAATAGTAATTACGAACCGCAAACTTTTAAATATTTCTTTTAAGCAGGTAGTGTTCAGTAAAAAGACATGTAAAACACACTATACTGAAGAGATTAATAAATTATGTGTTGTAAGCTGTCTAGTTTAAGTTGCTCAATTTAAATATGTACTAATATTCAAAAATAACAAGAAATGGGCGAAGCTGATTGAAAAAATTTGAGAAGGAATAATTTTATATTTTAATAATATATAAGTAAAAACAGAAAGCAGCAATTCCCTGGAGACACATGATGCGAATAAATTAAAGATTTCCATGGGGAAGCCCACGCACGAGCCCGGTATGACAAATGACAGAAAATTTGCGAAAGTATTTTTTTTTTAATTTATGCAAAAAATAGGCGAAAAACGCGCATGCTTTTCACCTCATTAAGATAAGTATGAGCAAGACACAGTTACAAGTGAGAAAGAGATGGGAATAAGACTCCTGAAATTCTGGGAAATCCTCGAATCTCGCCAATCACAAAACCTAATACCACACATTAGCTCACGTTATGTCATTGCCTCGTTCCGATTTCAAAAGTGACATAATTGAAAAAAAAAAGAAAATTAAATTTAAACAGCGACCTCTCGACCGATTGACACATAAATTAGAAACAAGATACTAACTGTACTATGCATCATATTTAGGTCACTGGAACCGTTCCTAACCGGTATTAATAAAGACTTACCTTTTTTATAAGGACGATGATGATATTCCCTACAATAAATCACACATAACTTGACAACTGTAACAATTCTCACAATGAAACACTCGAAGGGTAGGTTATAAATTATAAAATGTTTATGCGCGTCGCGAGTTATATATAGATTGATTTATTTTTAAATTGTACGAGCTAGGAGCGGCGTTTCGCGACGGTTTATGAATTAAAAGGAATTTAATAAAAAAATCAATCGGAGACGCGGTGAAGAGTGGCCATTTTGTGGCTGGGACGGGTAGGCGGGATCGCGCATGCGCGTAGATTAGCGACGACAGAATAAAACCTCGCTCCAGCATTAGACAGACTAAATAACAATAGCTTCGAAAGTAGGATGATAGAAGACGCGTCGGGTACCGTTGGACTATTGTACGCGTAGCCACACACCAGCGACACCAACCAATGTAGTTCGCTGAAATGGAAATGTGTTTGGAAAAGGAAAGTCCGAGTTAATGTTACTAAATATAGGCCGTACGCGTGACTTTCTTCGCGTGAGCACAGAGTGGCAACATTGTCAAAGTTATCGCATAAACCACATTTTCTCGGATCTAGCTGTTGGTAGAGTGTCTCTACACTGTCTTGGCTTGTGTAGTAGATCATATTTCATTTTTACTTTTAGTTATATCAACAACAGTTTTCATATAATATACATTATAGCCATAAACATACACTTTTTATTAACTAATTATGGTTAAACGTATATCAAGTACTTATAGATGAACTCATGCGAATTTTAATCATATTCTTATCTAATGATTCAATACATATTTACATTAGAATACAAATCTGTATTTGGTGGCGTCACCTATGTATTTCTTACTAGAAACTTTTAACTTGGTGTACAATTATATAAAACATGGTAAAAGTTATGACATATTATAGTTAATGACAAACTAACAGTATATATTCTTTTTTTATAATATAGTTGCAAACGAGGAATCGAGCCTTTTAACGATTATTCACGCCCATGGACATCCTCATTATTGTGAAAATTTTAAAAAATTAAAATTGCTTTATTTGTACGAATGACACTGTCAACAAAATAAAAAGATAACAAAGAACACAAAGGAAATTAAAAAGAAAGCATGACAATAATTGAAATAAAATCAATAAAATAGAATAGGAGGCAGCACATCCCACAAAAAGGTATGATCTCAGTTTATGTCAGGAGCATACCTAGCACTGATTGTAATACGCAAATAGATAAAATACAAATATACAGATACGTACACACGCACAGCTTACGTATATATAAAACAATTCTTAATTTATGTAATTATGATAATCTGTAGTGTCATTACATGTGCTCAGTACCTCGGCTAGTCGTGGTATATGCTAGTGGGTGTATTTCTACTGAACTTACGAGTTGTAGACCAGCATTTACTTAACTCCATTATAGGTAGAACAAGTAATAAATATTTTTTATAATTAACTTTAACTTGTCATTCGAATGTGTTGCCTTCCCTCCTCCCCTCCAATTGATCACCGGCTACTTATAAACCGCACGTAACACAACGGCATGGCCATCACTGCAGCAGTGTCATGTGAGCGAGAGGTACTCCCCGGTCGTACCGGCCCAGTTCTACTCTTACTATTTAGAGTTTTTTAATCATTTTTCTAATCCTTCATAGTGAAAAAGAAAATTGACAGGCTCTAAGTTGCAAAAAACATATTCTTGTTTAAGTTCGCGATAACCATATAGTTAATAGGACGAGGTAGAGCCAGGCTGCATAGGAGGAGGTAGTGCCATGCATAGTGCATGAGACTACCTCCTCCTATGCAACGGAATTGGGCCGGCACGATCGGAGAGGTACCTCTCGCTCACATAATACCACCGTAAAGTGACATCTTCAGTGTCGCGTTTCGTGCGGTTTGTGAGTACCCGGTGGCCCATTGGGAAGGGAAGAGGGCAACGCATCGACATAGTAATTATGTGGATGTTCATGGGCGACGGTAGTCGTAAAAATGTTTCGATTTCTCGTTTGCCCACCTATTCTATATAAAAAATATATAAATAGAGGTGACATTTAGGACAAGGGGACAAACACGCAGGTTAAATTACCGATGCCTATAAAGAGCCTCACAATTGTTAGGCACTGTGCTGCCCTCCCTACCACTTTCCCTCCAATGGCACTCCAGAAACTCTCTAGTATCACATGAGCTAGAGACTACTTCTCAGTGAGAGGTAGCCCCATACTACGTTACTATGGTTGAAGAGAGACAGATGATCGCTTTACTCTATCTGTAGCCTACGCCTTGCACGTTTGAGTAGAGCATAGCAAAATGATTCGACAGTTTGTTGTTCAAATATTTTTTTACTTTACTGCGCTTGCTGCATCATGGTTTTTCTCTCTTTATAAACATTGGCCGTTCTCACTTAAGTATGTGTTCCTTTCTCTATCTACAATGTCCCTTCAAATACTTACACGCAAAATCGTATTATTGTGCTCACGAGGGCTTTTTACTATGCTTTGTACTACCGACGCCCATTAACATTCGCACAACCCGAGGTTAAACAGTGTTCTCCTCCTCCATGTAATACCCCAAGGAGTCACGGGAAATATAGAATAGCTGGCAGTACACCCCTGTATTCTCTTTAATATGATTGACGGTCATGATGTAATAAAAATACTTTTTATAGTATAAAGCGTTGCCCCTCAAACCATAAAAAGCACGTAATGGCCCATTGGGCGATGAGGTGAAGGAACGCAACGCATCTGCATCTGCGAATGTAGTAGTAGTGCGTCAATTTATTTAAATATTAAAACAGTTAAATAAAATTATAAGATCGAATTTCGATCTCTGGGCTCCATTAGTCCGCGATAAGAAAAACTGTCGCTGAGAAATTTCTATCGCAGAATATCGCAGCTTCAGTGAGGCTGACCAGTTGTGGCAAATTCGTCACCAATTACATCCGCTATTCTAGAAGCTTGGTTTCCTTGGCTGGTCCGTCAGCGTAACGGAGCTGGTACAAAAAAATACTTTCGTCTTATTGGTTACATACGAGCATCGCCTGCCGTGTCTTAAAAAGTGCTCTACAATTCACGTTGTAAAGTTAATGTCAATCCGCCCCAGTCTCGCCCGTGAAACAAGGGGGACAAGCTGTACACTAAAACATTCTCGGGAAGCGCACTATTCATAAGTGAAAATCGCAAGAAAATCCTTTCAATATATTTTTTGAGCATCGATCACATACACAGGTTTTGGGGACTCTACAATTAGCATGGACTAGTTATCCTTTCTTTCTGACGCTGGGAAACGTATTTACGCGCCTTTCACGGATGGACCAGTGATGTGTAGAGCTGGCGGCATGTTATAGTGCCGAATACCCACAAAAAATACCGGGAGAGCCATCAGTGCCGCCTATGACATACCCCGGAACTGCAAATCATCAGGGTACCTCAACGGCTAGTTAGTCCTCAAACGGACCGATGCTTTCTCCAAAGAAGGGTGGCCGCGCACCACAGGATAACCGTACCAACTTTGAGACCGTACCAACATTGGGACTCTTCTTATAAGAGGGGTCCAAAGAACAGCCCTCTCGGTTCATTTGGCTTGGCCCAAGTTGTCTGGGTTCATAGCAGGGTGCTGAACAAAAATCACTCTCGGCACCCCTACCACATTATTATAAAATAATAGGGGACCAAAGAGCAAGAGGAAGAGGCGCTTTTGCGCATGGGGCAAGGCGCGAGGATGGCAACCTCACCTCATTGCACTGTCCCAAAGTCGGTGGGGTTATCCTGTACCATCTATGGAGGTGACGCGGGCACCATCATGCGCCGCGGGAACTACATACCACTGGACCCCACCCAGGGTCAGGAAGGCGCGTAAATGCGTTTCTCCGCGTCAACACAAAATAAAAGGGTACCGAGACCTACCGCCACGACGAGGCTTGAACCATAATAGTGACTGGCGATCCGACCCAGCTTCACTCGGGAATAACATTCGCAAACTATGTTAAAACCTTCCTCGGGAATCACTCTATCCGTCGATGATGACGGTATGAAAGTCCGTTCTGTAAATTTTGAGAATCGACCACAATTGTGGAGACTTCATCTTATATACATATAGGAAGAAGATATATTAATGAAGTAACAGGTAAAACCAGCTCATTATTATGAGAATCATGTTAGGTGACATAGATGATCCATACTAATTTTATACATAAGAAAGTCTGTATGTCTGTTACGCTTTCACGACTGTTTAAACCAGCGGAGAGATTTTAATGGAATTTAGCATGAATGTATTGTCCTGGAACTCCATGCTGTGAGGGTTCGGCGAGTCTCCTGAGCTACAACTGACTAACATTGATTTTTAAGCTGTTTTGTAATACATGTATGTATCACGGCCTGAAAATGATTTTATTATTCTTATTATATAATAATTAAAGACCCGAGTTCAGTTCCGTTTTTCTGTTTTTTTAAATACAAATCCACATGGGTATGTAATGCGGTGTTAACCAAAGTGACCATCGCACAAAATTATTGCTACTAGAAATATGTTATTTCACATGAATGAATACATTAATTACGCTGTCAAAGTGGTGAAAAACTTATAGGATATTGATGGCTTAAATTTACGCGAATGTTACTCATTACAATAACTACTTTACGGGTGGGCCTACGTGGGCCCCACCCGCGACGGGTGGGCACCTCTACCATCGTGTGGGGCACCTGTCATTTAACTTTTGTCTTTCAAAAATAGTATTAGTGTATCTAGGGTAGTTCTAAATCGATTTAAAAAGAAACCATTCTTGAGACAGTAGAAGATAGTGCATTTTAATTTTTATAGCTTAAAGGAACGAACCAGCGTTATATGCCGACGGCCACCCATAGACTTCTGCATATTATGCAGATAAATTGCCATCCTTTGTGTCCCACGCCCTCTCTAAACGCACGAAGCGCAACGCTATAATCATTTCCTTTAAGGAAATATCGTGTAAGCGAGAGGACCTTCCCCGGTCGTGCCGGCTCAATTAAGCTGCAGTACAGCATGGCTACCTCTTACTTAGATTTTACGATAGTAGTAGTATTAAAAATTAAAATGTTGGCTCTGCTCAGCAACTTTTGGCCATGAGGCTCTCATAGTGAGATTTACGTCTAGCATAGCGACACCATCGCACACGACATCTCATTTGTCGTCTATGCACATAAATAGCAATGTCCAAAATATAAAATAGTAGTATTGAAGTGTTCGCTCATCCTTGTATGTATGTATAAAATATATAAACACGCCATGAATAATGTGTCCTTACGCTCGCGACAGGAAGCCCCTACATTACGATTATTAATACTCATTGTCACTTTCCTGCTAGCACAGGCTAGTTCAAACATTTTGTAAAATGATTAGTATCAAGCTAATTTTCATGAGTTTCGTTTCACCGAACCGTCCAAGTATTGTTCTACACAAATATTGACAATACCTATCGTTAGATAACAGAGATGTGGATTAAACAATATCTGGGAGTACAGTTGGCATAACGAAACATGCAAATAATAGGACAATGTGGCTATTGAATTATATAAATTTTAATTAAGCAACAATTAAATATATCATACTCGCCAGCGAAATCGTCTGCTTTTAAAAGCTTACGTCTGCTTTTAAAACAATAAAACTACTTCACGGATTTTAACGCGATTTCTTTAATTATATAACTAGCCCGACGTTACATAGCCGAACGTGTGTGGGATGTGATCCGATGGGTGTGCGGGACTCTCGGGTTACTTGCATTCCCCACTAAAACCCCGGGGATGCCATCAGGTGCCTATTGAGGTGCCCGGATCTGGCTTCAACATGAACACCTCTTAGATGACTGGACTTCTACAAAAGGGAGCTGGTACGGTAAGCTATATCGACCCCTTCTGACCTCGAGATCGTGCAGTGGGATCAGGTTTCCAATCTGACTTCTGATCCTGGTTGGGGACATGGCTGAAACTCGGCGTATCATCTTAGTGACGCTTCCATCCGGTGTCTGCGAAACGACCCATTATTTACCGCTCCGTCCCGTCCGGCAGCCTCCATCTGGAACATGACCGTATCACAGAAAGAGGCCATCGCCTCCGTGGACCATACAAATGACGCTAGACAGTGAGAGGTCCATCCTTTCGAGCAGAGCTGCCAAATTATGGCGCTGCATGGCCCATCTAGGGCTAACATCCAGGGTGTGCTGTACAGTGTCCTTAGCAGCGCCACACTTATGGCAGTGCGCCTCTTTCCCCCGGGTGATACGACACAAATACGCACCGAAGCACCCATGCCCAGGTACACTTTGGCAAGCACTATCGCTACTAGCTCCTACGGCCGATCGCCAGCAAGAGCGGTCCCTGCCGCCCAGGATATAGTACGGTACCCCCGTATAGCCCTCACCACTATGAACCTCTGTGCTTTGCGCACCTGTGTCTTGTTGTTACTTAGCAGAGGGCTAAGCTAACGTGGTGTCCACATATATTATATTACTACTATTATTATTTTGGCAAGTGATTACTGATGCCCGAATAAACATCCGTGTAACTGGTGGATATTGGACAGATACGTCCTCCTACTCCTAATCTACATTCCACATCCCTGTTTATGCTGGTCGTATTCGGCACATATTCAGCAATACTTCTTATTTCTATTGATTTATTTTCGAACCTAAACTTATGCTGTTGATCCGAAGAGATGCTGTATACCTTCACCAGATTGCTCTGAGTGCTCGTCTAGCGACAAGACTAGAATTGTAGTGGCAAGAGGGCAGACCCCCCTATCTCCCTCTCTCTCTCTCTCTCTCTCTCTCTCTTTCCCGCAGATGGCAGAGATGCATCTCGATAAGCGAGTATTTGTAACTATTATAATCATGGCCAGAGGGTCCGAGGCGTCCTTCCTCCCCCGACTCGGACGTCTGGAACAGCTCGTACGGGATAGCTAAAATGGGCTCGGCGCTGACAAGGACGTTTGCCTCATGGAGAGGATGATAAATGTGCCCCCATAGACACCCTTTGTTGTGGTATAGATGTCGAAGTCGTATCGTACAAATCGTCCTATAACATTACGGCTAGCCATTTTCAAAGACAGGACCCTTTTGTTCTGTGGCGGGCTAACGATTAGCCGGATTATCATTGTGAGACGTTATTCAATATGACAGCTGACGTTTAGCCTCATTGGGTCTCTTGATGTTAGGCAGTCATAGTGATCAATGCAAGTATATAATTAGGCCATTTAAAGTGCCAATAAAAAATAACGCAACCACGAAGACTTAGTCGGGAGCTACGCTCCCCCTAAACCTTCGAACCTACATGGACATCGTTTTTTTATTTCTCTATATTCTACAACATGTCAAAAAGGCTGATAATGATTCACTTTATTTCAATAAGGCGAGCTTTATTGAATATCGTATAACGCCGAAACCTTTAAGGTGTAATTTCACTCAGCCACATTCAATCCGACTAATCGTTGTCCGCCACAAAATAAACGGCCTTGTTTTTGAAAATGGCTAGCTGTAAATAAATACGGCGATTTAGACAATTCGAGTGCGACATCGATTTCTACCGGATAACCGGAAATGAAGGAAATTTACACAAACATTACAGAGTATCATCATTACAAAAAAAAAAACAATATATATACTACATAAAACAAAATAAGGGCCACTAGTTTATTTACATTTAAGTGTAATTTAGTAAACTGAAAGTAACTGATAAGTATCATCTCTTTTGTGCCTTTTTTATTTTATGTGTTCGTGTTCCTAATTTGAAAGTATTGGTCATCATTTTAAGAAAAAAAACAATTGAATGTTATTATTACTTATGTTTTTCTTTGATTGTTTTCTTGACTTGTTTCGGGTATTTTATGAAAAAAGTATTACTTTTTCAATTTTAATTGATTCATTCATCATCTCGCGTTAATCTTGCCACCAGTACGAAGGCACATTGATACAATTACAGCAACGAGAGCCGTAACTATGATTCAAGAAGGACGTTCTGAGCGCTACGTGGGTTTGCAGTTGGGTTTTTCTCGAAGAGCTGTCCAAAATGTATGGAATCGCTTCCAAGACACTGGCAGTGTGGCCAGGAGATTCGTTCAGGTAGAGTTCGCATAACAACGACTCATGAGGATACATACAACGGGTACCCGTGTCAGTGATCAAAAACCAGCAAACGTCAAGACGACGAGTTGTTCGAATTCCTCTGAGCAGGGTTCAACGTGCAAACCGATTAAGATTCTCCCGTCAGTATTTGAACTGGGGGATTAATCAGTGGCGTAAGGTGCTTCTTACAGACGAGTGCAAAGTAAAATTTCATAATGATGGTCGGCGTGTCAGAGTGTGGAGACGACGCGGCGAGCGGTTTTCGGAGTCCTGCATTCACGAAGTTTACCGTTTCGGTGGTCCCAACGTAATGGTTTGGGGTGGGATTAGTTCACACGGTAAAACCGAGCTCACCATTTTAAATTCGGGTACCGTAACTGCAGAACGTTACATCGAGGACTTCATCAGGCCTCAAGTGATCCCATTGACACAGCGAGTGGGGGCTTGGATTCAACCTGATGCAAGATAATGCCCGTGCACACACAGCTCGATCAACCGAAACTGTCCTAGAAGGGTCTCATATTGAAGGATTACCATGGCCAGCTAACAGGATTTAAATCCAATCGAGTAATTGTGGGACCAATTGAAACGAAGGTAACAAGAGCCGCCACCTCCTCGGTTCAATTGGCTTCGTCCAAGGTGTCTCTCGGATCACCCCAGGCTACTGAGCCCCACCGCCACGACAAGGCTTGAACCAGTTCCAGTTTAAGGACTACGGAAACGAATAGTAGTCTCGAAACGTAAGCACCAGAGCCCTATCAATCAGAAGATGTATATTTGTTTTTAAATTAAATTAAATGGCATTTTCCTGGCCATTTCACATATGTAAGCGAGAAGTTCCTCCTCAGTCGTGCCACGAATCCCTACTGAAAATAATTTACTGATACGTACTCATCCTTTCCTTGTATAATTGTCCTTGTTTGTGTTCTAATGTTAGTAGTTACTCTATACCGCTTCTGTTACGAGCTCGGTTGGTCACAATGTAAATTTTAAAGTGTTCAAAATGGTGTCTTTCAATACTGTGTTTCTGTTATGGATCTTATTCATATATTCCAATGCAGGTATCAAACATTTTTATTGGACTATAAGTCTTCATGTTGCATGTTGAAACTTGTGATTTTATTAAAAACTATAGTAATTTTTTTAATTTGATTTACCGCGTATTTTACATGTGGTTGGTCGTACAAATCTTAGAGCGAGAAGCGTCTTGCTATTCAATGAAGACAAATCAATCTATTTGCTGTCGTGAACTTGAAACCCGAAAACTAAAATATTGGGTTGAGAGACCTATCAGGAATGTAACTACCTACGTGAGAAATTATTTTTATTGTATAATTCAGTGACTAATGCAATTGTACTTTGGGGTATGTCTACACCAGTTTCTTGTTTCGCAAAATAGGGATACCCAAAAATATTATCAGCAATTTCTAAAATTGATATTCTAATAGATCGGTACTATACGGGTATTTTTTTTTTTGATCCATTATGGCCCAACACACTTTTTCACCGCTGCTAAATCTGTGTCCCCAGTATGCGCAATTTCCACCACTTGTGACCCTTTGATATGATGTCAGGGAGCCTGAGGGAAGACTAAGAACTGCCTTTCGACACGCAATGAACTGAGCTAGATGAAAATGGGAGGAGTAGGAAGTGTTTCCAGTTCCCTCCGCAATCAAAGCGGAGACAGTACGGGATTGCAATGACTTAAACTGTCAAATGATGGCACGAACCTCCTCCTATGCAGCATGACACTACCTCTTCCTACATTCTTAACTTTATATCTTTAGAGCCCTATAGCAGGGGCATTCGGGGACCCGCGAGTAAACTCGTATACTATTAAACGGTGGTCCGCTAGTAAGCTATTTCTTTTTTCTTTTTTAAATTTTGTTAGTTATTTTTATTTTATAAACGTTTACTCGGTATGCGACAATAAACATGGCGATGATGTAATATCAGGTTAGAATGATGAAATTGGCGTTTTTCGTACTGGCCACTTTAATCACGAATTCCGCCTCGTTGGTAAGGAGTTCCAAATTCAAATTTGTACAGCTATTTACTCGTGTATTTGCGCTTCTGTGACCGTCATTAATTTGTTTTTTTTCTGTTTGCGACACTCATTTAACAAAATGGAAAATTTAAAATATCACATTATCTACGAGTACGATTTCCGCCGTGGCAATAGTGTTGCGGAAACGACTCAAAGGGTGAGTGATGTGTATTGCGGTCGTGCTGCAGAAGAAAACACAGTTCGTTTTTGGTACCAACGTTTTCATTCTGGAAATTTCTACCTGCAGAATAAGCCCCGCGGACGGCCTGAGACCCAAGTTGATAATGAAGAGTTGAAGGCTATAGTGGAAACGGATCTATCGCAAACCACATTCGACTTAGTCGCAGGCTGCGATGTTGGCGATAAAACTGCTTTAATTCAAAATAAATGCAAAAAATTTAGTTGTAAGCGTTGGATGGACTAAGATGGGTAGTATTCATTACCGTTTTCTTGGCTATTACGGCTGATGTCTATTGTCATCAAATGCAAACCATGATGGAACAGCTAGCGGCTAAACAACCTAGGCTGATCAATCGCTCCACGCCACTGCTGCTTCACCAAATTAGAAGAGCTTCAATTGGAAAGTCTAAGACATCCTCTGTACTCCACGGACCTTGCTCCAACAGATTACCACTTTTTTTCGATAACTTCTTGCAGGGGAAAAAATTCAACTCCGATGGGGCAGTCCAAATCGCATTCAAAGATTTTATAGATTCCCGACTGGTTTTTTAGTAAAGGGATCCAAGAACTACCTATGAGATGACAAAAGTACATAGAAAACAATGGTTCATACTTTGATTAATTAAATATATGATATTAAAAAATATTCAACTTTTTGTTCTTTCCATACAAAACGCCAATTTCATATGTAAGGTTCTAACATTTATTTAAAAAATGGAAAATACAAATGTGCACATAGTGGTGTTTGTACACTAAATAAGTGTAATAGTACCCGTCAGAGTGTGAACGGCTGTACGGGCCCTCCGGTCATGTTCCTCTCCATGAGCCATTCATTCACGTCAGCGCCGACACGATTTTAGCACCGCGCAGGAGCTACCTCTGACACCAAACTCGGTGGATAAGGCACCTCGCAGTCTGTCTACTAGTAGCACGTCACGCGACTCACATTTGGGCAGTGTCCTGAGAGCGAGTAGACCCGCTCGTGCCGGCCAATACAGCACGGCACCACCGCTTCCTACACGACGGATAGTGGGGAATCTCAATTTATCAGCTATTTGTTCTTTCATAGCGCAGGATGTATCCTCGCACGAGAGTCCCGCTACGTCATCTTCTACAAGCATACTCGCAGCTCCAGCGAATGGTAACCTTTCATCCAATATTTTTCCAAGCGAAGCTGTTCAATTTTCAAGAGTTTTCATACTCACACGACCACACACACATCTTCACGCCAGAGCCCTAATGGGGTCGGCAGAGTGATCGGATATAATATATACAACATTTCCATAATATTACTAATATCATACTTGCAAAAATATTTATGTTTATTCTTCTTCGCGCAAGACTTCTGATCGTGTTTTGACAAAATTTGGCACAGATTTAGATGACAATCGGTAATAAATAACATAAAACTTTATTTGTGTAAAAGGATGACTTATTGTAGGATGTAAGGATGACTTATTATAGTGTCCTGGTGTATGAACAGACATTTGTGAGCTCTGTATTCCCCTTTTTTTTGTTGACGCGGGGAAATTCATTTACGCGCCTTCACCGGCCCTGGGTGGGGTCCAGTGGTGTGTGGGACTCGCAGCACATGATAGTGCCGAAGACCCACAAAAACCACAGCGGGTGCCATCACTGGTGAGGTGCCCGGAACATCAATCATCGAGGCACCTCGACGGCTAGTCAGCCCCCGTGCGCAAAAACGCCACCTCCTGTTGCTCTTAGGTCCCCTCTTCTTATAAGGGGGTACCGAGACCGATTTCTCCTCCTAATCTTTAAGCCCCCTCTTCTTATAAGAGGGGTGTAAAGATCCCCCTCGGTTCAATTGGCTTCGCCTGGGTTCACCCCAGGCTACTAAGCCCCACCGCCACGACAAGGCTTGAACCATGGTGGGGACTCTGTATTCCCCTGTTCTGACGATTGCCACTAAGGGAGAGAAATAAGGCGTAAGATCGACAGCTCAACGAACTGACTCATTATTTACCATTCCTTATACTTTAGGGGGGGGTGGCAAAAAATCGAAACCTTAATGCGACTATCGATGCCCATAAGCATCCGTATAATTACTTTATTCCTCCCCTCCAATGGGCCACCGGTATTCACAGACTGCATAAAATGCGACATTGTGTCACTTTACGGCGTTATCATGTGAGCGAGAAGGTTTATAATGTGCATTTAGCACAGAGATTTTATTTGATATCTATGGTATCTACGATCTTGGTCTTCGAGTGTTACAACGCTGGACTAATATTAATCGTTATCTAATGGATCATAACTTTCAGGACATAATGTTAGCACTCCCTGCCACCAGCCTCCGTCGCCATGTTATGGTAAGTAACTATGTGGTTAGGCTTATATAGAAAACATAGATGACTCCTTTCATAGCCTCTTATCATCACAAGAAATCCGTCCCGGTTTGGCTTGGCCTTTCTTGAATTATGACGAAAAAATATTGCTGAATGAAAGCTACAAATTTCAGTTTTGGCCTCGTAAATATTACAAACTGGAATGAAAACAGATTAAATTTATGACAGGACAGCTAGTTGTCAATAATTTCCGAAGCTGTGTACGGATTTACTTTGATATTATTGTCATGGTTACATTTTTCATAACGACCAAAACATTTTAGGAATGTTCTATACCCCATGTTCGGCACTAATAATGTTGGTCCGGTAGTTTCGGAGCCTATTAAATACAAACAAACAAACAAACATACAAATGTTTTATTTAACATTAAAATTATATTAATACATAAAGCATAAATTTTTGGACCCTTTTTTTACAAATACGGGCGGAATATGACATTTGTCACACTTATAGTTTATGTGCAGGAGAAGGGCAGAACATTATATGATACAAGTTGTAACATGATAGCCGTTAAATTTTACTAACTCAATTACATTAAACGTGACCTACACTTCGGTAAAAAGTAAAGTGACATCTACGGAGTGGTATTTCGTGCGGTTTGTGAGTAGCCGGTGGCCCATTGATGGCAATGCATCGGCACAGTAGTATGGATGTTCATGGGCGCCGGTAGTGGTAAAAGGCTCCAATTTTTCGTTTGTCCCCCTGTCTTATATAAAAAAATATTTAGTGTTAAAACTTCTGTAACACTCAATTTGTTATACTATCAAGTACATAAAAAGATTATACAGTCGAGCTGTATTATATAGTCGAGCTGTATTATACAGTCGAGCTGTATTATACAGTCGAGCTGTATTATACAGTCGAGCTGTATTATACAGTCGAGCTGTATTATACAGTCGAGCTGTATTCCAAGTAGAATGATTTATTTTCATAATGATGATCAAATTTCGATCCCTGTGCGATCACTAGTTTAATCTGGATTATTATTAAGGACCCTTAATAAAAATCATCCGTTACACACACACATTATTGAAGACAAAGTAATGTTTATACTATCTTCATTATTTATATGCTTTGTCTGCACGTTACGTTACAACATAATTTTGTTTCCGAATTTTATTATGATGAAATTTTTTTCCAGAGTCGTGTTACTTCATTGAAGTTGTGTCTGGTGCACTGCTGCTTATTATCTTCATTCAGATAATCAATTACTGCATATATTGTAAATTAGGTGTGAGATGTTTTGTGTTCATTTAAGGCTTAAAGATCTAATTAATCGCGATATAGATTATTTTACTCACAAACTTCATGTGACATTGTTGTCCCGATAATACAACAATACATAAGTGACCTAAATAAACACTAAAAAGTGGATCCAGAGAGTGTTACTAACTGTGTCGGTGACTTATGTTACGTGCTAAATAAATAAACTGTTTTGTAAAACGGTCATTAAAACTTAACTTTATAGTGTTCATAGTAATAAACGTGCTAAATTTTAACCAAAGTAATATAAACATAAAATAATAAAAAACATGCTGGTGTTGTGAAAAATAAAGAACAATTGTAAAATCATATTATAACGTATAATCTTACCCAAGAGACTTGTGTCAAGTAACTGATACGTATTTTCGTACTAATCTGATGAGGGTGGTTGGTCGAATAAAAAGTGACCCTAGCCGAATCCGGTTAGACGCGAGTTCAGACCCAAGTTTTGACCGAGTTTTTTGCTATTTGTTACTCAAATTTAAAATTGGCGTACTTTTAGAATTGACACCAGTCATAGCAAGAGAAATTAGTGACAGTAAGTGACAACTGTCACAGAGCTGTCAACCAAAGATAATTCCAATTAATTGCGTTCCACAATACGTCAAAGACTACGTATTGCAAAGATACGGAGGATTGATTTCAACTATTATACAAAGAACTAAAAAATCAAATGCAAACACAAACACAAGAGCTAAAGAATTCTATAACTGATAATGTAATGGAAAAATTGGATGAGAAATTACAACCTATCATAACCGAAAATAGAAACTAGAAGGCGAAAGTAAAAAATTTGGAGAAAGAAGTAAAAAAATCTGTAATGAACCAATAAACAAAATAATTTAATAATATTTGGACTAAATGAATACGAACAATCTGCAGAAGAACTAATACTGAAACCGAAAAAAATATTCGAAAGTCAACTAAGAATAAATATCCACGAAAATGAAGTAAATAAAATATCTAGTTAGAAATAAAAGCAGCGAAAAACCAAGACCTATACTATTTTCATTCCTAAATGAATGGAAATGAAAGAAAAATTTCAAAGATGTACATGTTACAGAAGATTATACAAGAGAAGTTTTGGAAACAAGGAAAAATCTGCAAGTACAACTAACGGAGCAGAAAAAGGAAAGCAATTTTGCATATTCAATATTTGACAAAGTAATCATAAAAGAAAGAAATAAAAACATGAACAATGAAAAACGCAAAACAGAATTGTCAATGTCACCACAAATTAACGCTCAACCAAAAAAACAACAAACCTTAATGCCATCTAACACTAACAAATTAAATGCCTATGAGCTAATGAGGATTAAATCTAACTCTCTCTTTCTCTCTCTCTCTCTCTCTCTCTCTTCCGCTTCTTCAGCTAATATAAACGTTGGTTCAATAACAATTAACCATCGGTAAACGGAGGTAACTACAAAAGCACACCATCAAAGAAAATGAAATAATAACAAATAATGTTGCTCCCCCAACCCAACTGATCCTCGTGGGGGATCAGTTGGATTGGGGGAATGACCATGACCCTCTAAAGTTGAAAAAAAATGCTCGTACTCACCATTCTTATAAGAATAACAAATCAAGTGAATTCCACATAGCAACTATAAACTGAAAAAGTGGAAGAATTAGAACAATCAATAAAAAAATTAAAATGGGATATCATAGGGATAAGTGAAATGAAATATTAGGAGAAGGAATAGAAGAGCACGGAAGTTATTTATTGCAATATAAAGGCGAAACGCCTTATATACCTTAAAAACGACATAGAAGAAATTAGAGGAATATCAGAACGTATAGCGACCCTTAATATAAAATTACCGGAAAGTGAAGAAAAATGGTCCATTATTCAAGCGTACGCGCCAACAGAATCGTCATAGAAGGAAGACCTAATAAAAATAGAAAAATTCAATGAGAAGCTATAGAAAACCATTGAGATGGTACACAAAAACGTCATTGTAATGGGAGATTTTAACGGTAAAATTAGTACACAAAATATGGAAGAAGAATATACCGTTGGAAAGTACGGGTTCGGTACGTGAAGAAATCGTGAGCAAAGAATCGTAAACTTCGCACTAGAAAACAAGCTAAGTATCATGAAAAAAAGAAAACAAGACCTTTTCACAACAAATACATAACTCAATTCACAACAAATAAATGACAAGGAAAACAAACACAAATAGTAAAAAAGAAATCTACAAGAAAGAAAGGATATTCTGCGACAAAACAAAAGAAGAGAACATCGTCTAAAAGTTGCGAAATGAAGAAAAAAAAATTGCGGAGAACGAAGGAAAGAAAGAAGAAAAAAGATTTTATGCTATGAAAAACTACATAGAAAAAACGGGAGGGAAAAAAGGCATTGAAGAAACTAAATAACAAAAAAGAATGGAGACAACTTTGTCACGATGTCAACAAATGAGAAACGAAAAACCACAGATTTTAAAAATAGCTACAGATTTTTATCGGAATTTATATGATAGTCAAAAGGGAGACGCCAGAAAAGATCACCATGCCCAAATAGACGAGGACCCTATACCAAAAATATTAAAAGAAGAAACTGTAAGATCCATTAATACGCAGAAGTTAAACAGAGCGCCTGGATTAGACCTTGTTACAAATGAATTATTAAAAACAACAGAACCAGGAATTGCTCAAAAGCTTAGATATATTTAACGAAATTATTGATGTGGAAAAAAAATCCAAATGATTGGAGTAGATCAACAATAATATTTTTACACAAAAAAGGCGACAAGGGAGACATAACTAATTATATTTATGTCTCCCTTGTCGCCTTTTTTTGTTATGCATAGCATAATTATTTATTACCATTAGCATAATGTCCAATGTACACAAAGTGTTCTCGAAAATAGTATCATTCAGAATTACTAATACCCTGAAAGAATATCAGCCTAAAGATCAAGCTGGATTCCGTAGAAACTTCTCAATAGTAGACCACATTCACGCGCTTAAAAAAGAACAAAACACAACCTGTACTGCAACTTTTCTGTCGCCTCCACTGATGCCGTAGACGAACTGTATAAATTGCCGTATTACATTACGGCTAGCCATTTTCAAAAACAGAAGTTTTGTTTTGTATTGTGGCGGGCCTACGATTAGACGTAATGTAATGTAAAAATGCAGCATTCTTAGTGTTACTTTGGACTTATAATTATGGTTTCCCGATTATTTTATGCTAACAAATTATAAATTATGTTTATCTTTTTTTTCAGTGAATCGAAAAATAAAACTAGCTTTGAGTCAACGACCATTGACGGGTAGGAAGCTCGCCGACAAGGACGTGGATTCAGGTAATTTTACTCTTTGCATTTATTTTTACAATTATAAGTATACAAAATAAAAGGTATCTTCAATTTTGTGTGTTTTTGCAATGAAAAACACGTTGAAACCACGAAAGTAATTGTTATGAAACAAAAAAAATAGGCATTGTTGGACGCTTGGCTGGTGAGGAATCTATACTATTTAGCACTCATATGATAGGGCTGCAGGAACTAGTCAAAAAATTTTGGTTAACACTTGTATTTCTAACATATTAATATTATTATTATTATAATGATTTACATCAAATAATGATTGAAAGTGACATTTACATTAATCAATAATTAAAATAATTCTATTGTAACAAAATAATAAGTCGATCACACAATTATAATCCGCTGCCTGGTCAATGCCGAGGTCGCCGCCGTGGTGACGATTGAGAGGCATGGACAAAAATACACTGTGGTGGTATCGTACAATGCCGCGTGAGACGCGAGCGCCGGGGCGTGGCGACGCATTCCGTGGCGACACATTCCGTGGCGACGCATTCCGTGGCGACGCATTCCGTGGAGACACATTCCGTGGCGACTCATTTCGTGGCGACACGTTCCATAGCGATACATTCCGTGGCGACGTGTCGTTAAGCCCGAAAACTACCGCATTAGATGTTTCATATATAAAACTTGAAAACTAAAAATATCATTTAGTACTCTCAGTATACAATGTACCAAATAAGCTATATCCACTGTAAACAATCAGCGAATATGCATAGGGATTTTCACATATTATCCGATCACTACGTTGGTTCATACGTGCTCACGCAAACTGTATGAAGTTTATCTACACTTTTCGCATCGGTTTTAACGCTTCTTGTTTTGTATTTTTTCAGTTGCGTTCGACGATTTTCGTGAAATGGAATCTGAATATTCGACATTGCCTGGTGAGCGTATTTTTATTTAGTACGTAGTAGAGGTACGGGCGCGTAACAGCGACAACATTATGCCTATTGTTAGAAATTTAAAAGTAATACCCACCTATTCACCCGTAGGAGGTAGATGCTCGTAAGTGCCACACTGAGAAGGAGCCTTTAATAGACCTTACCTTACCTTTACTTAACCTTTACTCTTACCAAGGGATTTTTCTTATTTCGTACAATAATGTATCTAAGAGCTTTTGGAGAGTATAATATGTGTTTTTATATGCCCTAAAAACTCCACTACTATAGGTACATAGAGAATTTAATGAAATTATTTAAAGTTAATAAAGTAAAAGATGGGATGGATTCGAGTGGCAGGAGATCCGTCGTCTTGGCGTTCACTGAAAGAGGCCTATGTCCAATAAGGGCTGATAATGATGATGATAAAAGTAAAAGATGCGCCAATACGGATATGGATTGCTCTTCTGTCTCGAATGTCATCGCTATCCCCCTCACCCTACTAAGAGTTCTAATTTTTGTTGATGATTGTTGTGAATTAATAAACTAACAAACTCATGATTAATTCAGGTAAGCCGACTCTGCCTCCGATCGAGACTCTACCGAGAGGTGAGAAAATAAAATATGCCTATCTATTTATACTTGATGTGTGCTTACAGTTGATTTCTTTTATTACTGATATTAGGGGCTAACGAGTAATGAGGAAGTTCTTGTCACTACTTCTTACGAATGAATTTCCTAAAGAAGCACAGATATTAATGAAGTGATATAAGACGTATATCTCGCTTTAAAATCTTAACCTTATCCAAAGGAACTGTTTGAAAAATTGAATCTTTACAGATTTTATGATTTCATTGCAAGAGGCTTTTGAACATAAATTTAGAGTCAAAACTCGTGAACGTAACTAACGAAAAGAATCATTTTAATTTCTAGTACCACATAACTAGAACTATTTCGGTGAGTATATATGAGAAAGAGGAATAGAGTATGATATGAGTATAAGAAACAGAGTATGATATGAGTATAAGAAACAGAGTATGATATGAGTATAAGAAACTGAGTATGATATGAGCATAAGAAACAGAGTATGATATGAGTATAAGAAACAGGGTATGATATGAGCATAATAAACAGAGTATGATATGAGCATAAGAAACAGAGTATGATATGAGCATAAGAAACAGAGTATGATATGAGTATAAGAAACAGTGTATGATATCAGCATAAGAAACAGAGTATGATATGAGTATAAGAAACAGAGTATGATATCAGCATAAGAAACAGAGTAGGATATGAGTATAAGAAACAGAGTATGATATCAGCATAAGAAACAGAGTATGATATGAGTATAAGAAACAGAGTATGATATGAGTATAAGAAACAGAGTATGATATCAGCATAAGAAACAGAGTATGATATGAGTATAAGAAACAGAGTATGATATCAGCATAAGAAACAGAGTATGATATGAGTATAAGAAATAGAGTATGATATCAGCATAAGAAACAGAGTATGATATAAGTATAAGAAACCTTAAGCAAAGCAAGTAGAAATAACTACACTACACACAGTCGGCCTCGCACACGAAGATTTCCATACTTTCGAAATAGATGTATATTTCTATAGTATATACACACAAACATCCGCATAATTACCATGCCTTTCCTCCGTCCCTCAAAAGGGCCATTGATTAATTTTCTAGTCCGGCGAGGTTGCTGGTGTTTTAAAAATAACCCTGTGAGTACTACCGGGTTCTGGAAGTGTCGAGCGCCGCAAGAAATATACCTACAAGACTCGTGGCAAACTAATCTGAAGATGCTAAACGAATTAATGTTAGGGTGCTCCTGCGACTGGGCCACCTTTCGGTTTGCTGCACGGTGTTCTGGTCACGCGATGGTAAGCGCCCAACGCCCATACATTCGCAATACCAGAGATATCGCATAAATGTTTCTAGCTTTTCAGAGTTGAATAAGCACTTCCATTGAAGATCCCTAAGTGGCATCGGCACGGAAATGCCGAGGGGGCAGATGATTCAAAAGTGTTGAAGTGTGCGGGAGGGCTGCCACTCTATAGTTATCCCGCTAGTTTATAATTAGCTCTTAAGCATATTGTGTAAGTTGCCAAATCAATTGACACTATAAATAACTTATTTATTTCCTTAATTTAGGATTCAGAAGTTCAGATGAGCAGCAGACGAAGTTTGAAACACACCATTACGAATGTCTAAGTACACAAACAAATAGACCAGAACAAAGTATGTCATATTTACATATGTCTGTTACCATTTTTTTCTTTTATATAGAATAGGGGGGCCAAACGAGAAATCGGAGCCTTTTTTAAGACTACCGACGCCCATGAACATCCACTTAATTATTATGAAAAAAGAATTATTATTTCATCTATCCACCAAAGAAGGAGATAGAGCTATGGATAGCCTCAAGGAAGCTGGATTGGGTCGATACATCCGGGGATACGCCTGATGTGACGGCTGTGATGTTACGTTACTTGCAAATTGCAGACTTCTGGTGGTTCATCGGAGGGGAAGAGGCTGGTACGTCTGCATAATTATTATGCGCACATCACTACCCCTAACAAATGGCGTTACTTACTTACAACATGGCCTCGGTTACTTGAATGGTTAGCTCATAGAGAACATCGTGACCGGGTGTCCGGGTGTATTTGTGTGTGTGATCTTAATATCCTTAAAGTGTAAGAGAGACAATTCTTCATTCTTATCAAATCGCAATTAGCTCGTTTCATTTGATTCCGGCAATGTTATTAAAAGCTTATTCATTTCGAATCATCAGTCACATGTTTTGTCTACTAGATTGTCTGTGCCGGATATCCGTATCCGCAAGAGTGCGAGGAAGAAGAGAGATCCATTTCTTTTTGGCGGATTTTTCACCTTATTAATTATTAATACTTAAATTCTCTATGTATAGTCAAACTATTATTTTATATTTTCTAAACCATCTTAGATAGGTTGGTACAATATACGTGTTACTAATAATTCCAATTAGTGGATTTAATTAACATAAACAAATATCCTTAATTCAAATGATCAATCAGTTGATGCCGTAGAGGTTATGATCCATATCCGCAAATCTTTACACCAAATATCCGTATCCGGTTTCGTATCCGAAAATATTATTTTTTTAATTCGACGCTTCTCGAAGTTAAAATAAAAGTTCAGATCACTATTTCATTGGGGAAATAAACATTCATGACTTGGGCGTGGGCTGGATTAAAACCCATGACCTCTGGCGCGACTAGCACTGCCTACTCGAGCTACGGTACAACTGCGCCAGCCGATCCTCAATAAATTAACTTTTGTGATTCTACATAAAAAGTACGAAACCTTGCCAATACCTTACACTGTAGCTGCTGCTCTGAAATATTCAATAAATCATATGGTTCCTCAAGGTAAATGTAACTGAGCGACCATTGATGACCTATAAGGTATAAATCGGTTTTCAGTGCCAAGTCCAGTCCTGAAAAAAAGACCTCCGGCGCCCTTGCCAAAAGAAGCACCATCAGGTGGTAATACAGGTACGTAATTTAAATTTATTACCGACAAAAAACTCTAGAGGTTCTAAAATCGTCACGTATATTTTTATTTTGATAATTATTCTGTGGATAGTGCATACTCCGAAGTCCCATAAATATTTCGAAAAAAAAAACACTAAGTTAGGGTAGAAAATTTGGGGATGATTGTGTATTCACTCCCTGAAGTTATATTGTGTAGACCTCTCATACCTCATAGCTGATCTCATATCATAATTTCAAACTCTCGAAAGATGATGTTTAGAGTAAGTAATTACTGGCCAATCATGCTATCCCCCACCCTCACTTATGTCTCCCATCCCTCACTCATTTTTTACATTTAATAACACGCATTACTCTTTGTTTATCGTCGCACCTACTCCTGCTAAGCTGGAAATGAAAAATAATTACGAAAATTTTAACAAATAATCGAACCGACTTCAAAAGACCACAATAAAAATTAAATTAAAATTAGATTAGGTAGCCGACCCCGATGTCACCTGATATAGGAACGGGATAAGGTTAGGACAAAGAGAAGGGGTTGGCGTGGTTTGTCAGGAGCAGATAAACTTGTCGCTATCTTAGCACCGTCTTAAAGCATGAGTAATTTCACAAAATTATATTACATTTTTGTTTCTTCGAGAAACCCTCCTTCCCTGCTCCTCCAATGGGCAAACGGAATTCACAAGTCTCACGAAGCGCAATCTATCAATTGATGGCGGAATCACGCGAGCGAGATATCTCCGCGTTTATGCCGGTCCAATTCCGTCACAATGCAGTAAGACCTAAACTTACCTGAACGATTATTTCGTTTGACCACGTAGAAGTAAAGAAAACCAATTTTTGTATATTTATTTCTCTTCAATAGGATAAATAAATAAAACTACTTTCACGGATTTTATCGCGATTTATTAAATTATTTATGTAGCCCGACGTCTCAGAAGCTTTACAGCAGCCATGGTCACGGGTGGATAAGACATCAATAGGATAAATAAAGATCCTAAAGCATTAGAATAGAACAGACTTGAGCAGAAACGTGTTCATCAGTTTCAGCCACTCCGCAGTTAGCTGTGAAGCCCACGCCACGATCCCCAACAGCGCTCCTAAGTGTCCAGTCAGGTAAATATTCAGCAAGCTAATATCCTTAATAAATTAAAATTAAAATAAAAAAAAACAGCAAATTAATAGTTACTTTTTATGGTGAAATAAGCTTATATGCTGCACAAGCGCACCCTGAATAAATTGGTGAATAGTGTGTGGAGTCCGAAATCTCTAGTAAAGAAACATTCTACTTAAACTCCTAGCAGTCCTCGATTGCCTTGTGAGGCTAAGGATAAGCGGTGCCAGCAGCTTCCCCTCGGCTTGTGTATTTTTATAGTGGTGCAAAGCGAGCAGCCTTTTGGTGACTTCGACACAGACATCAATATAATTGTTATGAAGGCGTGATGTGCGACCTATTCTCCCCTCCAATGGACTACTCATAAGTAGGGCCACTGCAAACTCACGAACCGCACGAAACGCAATTCCTTAGTTGTCATTTTGTGGTGGCATCATTTGACTCAGGGGTAGCTAACCGGTATTGGTCGCCTAATTCACTTTTTCTACTATCCTCATTTACTCGAAAGTTTCTAATTAGTGAGTGATATTTGTACTTCCAGGCTTCTGAACTTTCTGGATCTGCGTGGTATAGATAGGCTAACTATAAGGGTTTTCAAAACTCCTCTTTACGGCACTTATCCTTTCCTGGCAAAAGCTTCCCTTCGTCCTACCACGTACCTGGCAGGACTATAACATATAATGGAATATACAATATTAAAAGCTTGCTATTGTTATCATAAGGATAGTGCTTAGCAGAGTCAGTAAGTCGATATTAACTTTCCTAAAGTGTCGTCATTTAATGGTTTTTTCCTTGTTTTCAGTACCGAAACAAAATCCAATCAATACAGAACTACAGCGAGTTCTAAGGGAACGAAGTAAGGGAAGTAGGTATTGTCATTATTTTTCGCTACGTACCATTCTCTCGTTTTTGTTTTCGTCGATGTTATTTTTGCAGAATTGACATCGCGTTTAGCTCCGATGGTGTTTCTTTAAAGCATATTTCATAGACAAATTTGAAACGACTTTGTTCGCAGGAAATGAAGGATGTAACCCAACCTAACCTAACTTAACCTAACGTACTAAAGAATGGATTTTTTATTTTTCTCTTTTAACTAGCAAAATAAAATTAATGAAAAAAAAAAATGTTATACCATTGCAAAAAATATAATATTGCATGAACATAGGATCCTCCGCGTGAAGACAATTTTTCGGGACTCCCATAACAATTGTGTGCCTTTTTGGAAATGAGGAGTCTATTATGTTATAGATATTCGATTTTTATTATAATTGCACGATAAGAATTCTTGAACTGGAGTTCAAGACCCCTCGTTTTTACCCACCTAAAATTTAGAGGAAAGGTCCCTTGGGATAAATCATATCCCAAGGGACCTTTCCTCTAAATTTTGGTTGTGGTATGTTCCCTTTTTCAGTATACAAAGTAACTTTTACCTTATTAGAGATTATAATCTATTTGTATCTGTGCCAATTGTACAAACCAGTACTGTAGGTCGTGTGAATGCGTAGCACACATACTTACCTACAATTTTACTATTTATACAGGGACTTTATAAAGCGTGATAGATGAATAAAGTGTTTTGAACACTGTTTTTTATTTCTGTTTCTAATTTTATATATATGTTATCAACACAAGAACAGTTACAGCCAATGCCTGAAGCTTCGCTTGCTGCCTCCTTCCATTTAGGAAAGAAACTGCAACAGTTAATTTGACACACATACATATAAAACTGTAGAAGCAGGTTTAAAATAGTACAAACAGAAACGTTATAATTGTTAAAGGGATAATTCTGTAACAGACTTAATGTGTAAAGTCTATGAAAGTGTTACAGCGTTCAAGGTGATTTGGAGTTTCTGTTTATAATATCCGTAGGCCTAGTAGAATTATTTATTTAGTTCTCTTTTTTTCAGTTTCCCCGCCTTCTAGCGGATTTAGCGATCAACCAAAGCAGCATAACGTTCGAGGCAATAATGAGGCGAGGCTCCTAAAGACACGCGCTCCACTGCCATACAAACGTGAGTTGTGCGTATATTAATTGATAATCACTCACACTACTATTACACTATATAAATATTTTAAAAATATATGAGTGTGTTTATATTTAAAGCTTAATACAAATTTAACTTTATTTTATGAACTCCCTATAAGAGGAAGAGTGAAAGAAAATGTGCTCGCACCGCTCCCTCGGTAATATACGCAACATAACTTATCTCTTTCTGTCTTCACTAACTTGTACTCTCAGCAACGTTGTCTTATAGTTCCATTGAAGCTGCAATTGGCTGGGCCACAGTACAAATCAATCATAAAAAGGCTAATAAACCTATTCAGCTCACTGGGCGAATACTGTAGCGGGAAGCGATGTTGCAACCCAGCGCGCCACTGATCTCAATATCACTGGATAGCTGTCACATATGGAAGGAATTCCAAAATACGCAGAAAAGTAAATAATCAACTACAAATTTTAGCAACCAATTAATGCCTGTTACAGCTTTCCAGTTATATAGTTATCAATGCGGCGAAGTACCAAATTAATTCGTGCGATTTGTACATGAGACCCAAATATCCATTGATCCGATTAACATCTTTTGCAGATAGCGACACACACAATGGGAACGACGAATGTATGTCTTCAGACAATTACAGTTTTAAATGTTAAAAAAATTACGACCTTCGTTGCCATCGATACTAGACTAGTACTCGTATCATTAGACGACAAGCCCGAGTTCAGTACCATTGATTTATCTGTTGAAACTGTTCAGTAGATACAATCGGAACCACACCTGTCTCACTAGCGGCGCCGTCTATTGAACTCATAAGTTTAGCAGCATTGTAATCATATTATTAAAAACATTTTTTTAAATTAATTTGACAAGACTTAACCTCTTTCTGTATCTCTATAAACGGGACTAAATTGACATGAGGAAGTATAGTTTAAAGTATTGGTAGAATATAATATAAGCAAATATAATATAAGTACATATTTCCATTAAATACATGTCACGGTAAATATTTTTCATTTATTCATTTTGACATATGTCAATCAAAATGATTCTTGAATGTATTTTGACATAAGTCATGAACTTATCAGTTGACGTCATCTCAGTATGTGGTATGTAATTTTATATCTACAGTGCATTGACAAGAAACTATTGTAAGGTTACCACCATTTGTATCATGTGAACAGACATCAACGAAGGCATTATTCACAAAAGAACTAAAATATCGCCAAATGTCCGCAACATTCTGACAGATCTAACTTTCAAATGTGTCAGTGCTCAAAAGGTACTAGAAGCATGCGCATCAACGTTCAGTTTAGTTCTTTGGTAATATGCGGGGATGATGCTGTCTTCCAGTCTTAACCCATATGTTAGTAACAATTTTTCATAGGTAGCTATCCATATATAGTACCATATAATTCAGATCCGTGCTACCAACTTATCTATTCAGCAGATGGCATCGCTGTTGTGAGGTTTAGTCTTACTATTTTATTGTAGTTAGTTATATTTTATTGCAGTTAGCTATATTTTACTGTAGTTAGTTATATTTTATTGTAGTTATATTATATTGTAGCTACTAGTGACAGCTTTAGTTACAAAATCGGAACTAACGCTGTCACTAGCTTTAGCTGTTCGATGACAGATGCTGAACAGATAAGTTGGAGGCACTACGAAATGCATGATATCTGTTAATCATAAATAGTTTGAATTTACATTTATAAATCTTATTTGTAAGAAGAGACCGGGAGAGTTATAAATATGGAGGAGACAAGGCAGATATGTAAGTATGATCATTATATGTGGCACTCGGTTCTCTCCGCCCGCCTTATGCTTATCCCCACTTCCCTAGAACTGGCGCGAAAACTACTTACTAATCAGGTAATATTATATCAGTCAAATAGGAGCTTCAACTTTCCGTAATAACTATTTGCAACATCCATTCTATAAATAATACAATTGTATTTGAGACAATCAATATTTTAATTCAACAGTTATTTCTTATCATCTTCCGTCAACTGAACGACATTACTATCTTTAATTATTTCGTCTATTTTGTCCAGATGTTTCAGTGAGACCTCCCCGGTACCTCGCTCCATGGGCGTGGGTTGGGATGGATCCGGTTTCCATCCCAGAAAGTTTATTATTTGGTAGGTCGCGGGCACACCACGGGAATTCTGATCCGGTATTTCCTGTAACCAATTTTTTCCACACTCATGTTCTCAGCCCCCCTTTCTGGCGGTTGATTTACGACAGGAGGCGCCTTCTTAGTTAAGTTCTGCACAGTGATCGTCTTGCCAAACGCTTAGTTTAAGTTAAATTTATAGCATACGTACAACAAGATTAGCAACCGCTACTCTTATTTACTTACTACAAAATGTTTCAGATATCACTATAACATTCGACTGGAAGTATCAGCGCCTTGGTACTCGAGAAAACAACAATACCAATAGACTGCGGGCATGCGTAAAAATGTCTCATATAGAAAACAATTCACAAAATATGTTACATTGATTTTCTCAAAATCTATTGAACGGATTTTCATGCGGTTTTCACACATGGATACGAATACCGAGGAAAGTTTTAGGGCATAAATTGGTCCTATGTTATTCACGGGTGAAGACGGGACGGATCGCTAGTTATATGTAATACCCAATCTGGTATCAATTAACAAAAGTCTATATCCTGTCTGGCCTCCCCCAGCGCGCGCACGTCGCCCATGAAGCGACATGCAGCTATCCAGTTATATAGAGATCAGTGCAGAGCTCACCTTGCCGTACATCTCGTCGTATATGGCCGCGGCCGCGAACTGCACCTCCCTGGTCAGCCGCAGCGGCCGGTTCAGCGCGGCGTTGGCCTCGCCCAGCGCCCGCACGTCGCTCATGAGGTGCCAGGCAGATGGGTACCACACCGTTATCGTGTCCACATCTACTGTCTGCAGAGTGAAACCGGCCCTGGTGGACAGATTTTCTTAATGCTTATCCTGTACACAAAAGCATTGCAACGGAGCAATAGAGATAAACATTTGTAATTCTTATCCCGGAATCTCGCAAACCGCACAAACGCGGCGGTATCGTGCGAGAGAGAGAGGTACATCGCCAGTCGTGCCGGTCCAAATGTCGCTACGTCTAGCTGATAGGTACGTAGATACAGATGCATAATGCGCAAAATTTGTCTTGCCGTTCATCGTTAAGGTACACCAAGAGCGTTTGTCCTTTTGTAATAAAAAAATGCAAATGTCATTTTTATTGTTTTGCCAAATAATTTTAAGACATGGGGAGGCCGACGAGCCAAACATTAAACGAGCTCAATTATTCTTATCCAAGACACCGCAACTTCAGCGGCATCGTGCGCGCGTCGTCCCACTAGTGTGAGGGGGACCGTTTCCCCCTTTTCGGTTCCAATAATAATCACCATAGGATAACGCCCACAATAAAATTCCGGTTTATCTCTTCCCATCTGCGGGAAAAGAGGGGGGTCTGTCCCCCTATCGTCTCCCTAAACCTGAAGACACAAAAGTCTTTCAGAGTCATTTGAACTTTTAAGGCTGAACAAGCGTCGCCAATCAGTAGTAGGTCCTTCCGAAAAAAAAAGAGAAAAAAAAATACAAAATGCAATAGGCAGTTCCATGACAGCGACTGGTCGTCGTAGTGTATAGAGAAGGAAGATTCGAAAGATGTCTGTCTTTGTCTACCTAACGCATTGCACAGATAGAATTGAATAAAAGTGAGACAGAGGCTACATTTACTGTCTCTTTCGGCTTTTGCGTTCTTTTTTGGCTTCCCTTCTCGATCTATTTTATCTCTATAAGCCTAACACTCACATAATATTGGCGTCAAGCTAAGCGATGAGACAGCTGCATTTCTGGCATTTTGTGAGTCTGGAGGCCTATTGGGGGAAGGGATAAAACAACGCGACGCAGATGTGTATCATAAACATCCTCACTTTTTTTTCTACTAATTTTCTTTCACTATTTCAGGAGCCACCGCTGCGTCATCAGTTACGCTTTAGCACAGTACTTGCACATGGCATTTGGTTAAACGGTAGTTTAATACAATGTGGTGAAGTCTGCAAAGTCATGCAAATGCACAACGTCTTGTAGTATCGATGTTTATGGGCGGTACTCGGTAGTCACAAAAGTCTCATACTGATAGTTTGACATGCTCCGACCCTCCTTAGTGTCACAACTGTTATCTATGCTTTTTTTCTTATAAAAAGAAAATTTACTTCGATGGGACTCACGCATTAAGCAGTCCACCTATATCTCTAATTCTGGTGAACGGTGACACGTGAGGGTAGACCCCGCCAAGTCTCTCCGTCTCCGCCAGCTGTAGTGATTGTCTCAGCTCCATTAATGTGTCGCCGCCAAAAACACATGCGATAAACACCTAGAATAGCGCCGTCTATTATCATAGGAAGATATAATACAGAAGGGATTAATTATTTTTGACTGACTGATAAGAAGAGAAAGACAATGCCTAATATCTCAATTAAAGTAATATGAAGTAGTCCAGGCTTAGGTCTGTTTAGTTTTTTTTACAAGCAATTGCTCTCATGGCCTCAAAGTTAGGACTGGTCCGCAAGTTTCCGGTAGCTCAGCGGGCTATTGAACGTGCCATGTTGGGTGTTTCTCTGTCCGACAGAATTGGTAAAGAAGTCATAAGGCAGAGAACTAAGGTATCCGATATCACGCGACGAATAAGCTCGCTGAAGTGGCAATTGGCTGGTTACACATTCAGAAGAACAGATGGCAGATGGGCCAGTAATGTTCTGGAGTGGAGGCCGCATTTAGGAAAAAGAAGTGTTGGTAGACCGTTCACCAGGTGGGAAGACGATCTCCGTGCAGTAGCCGGTACGGGATGGATGCGAGTAGCAGTAAAACGGTCGTCTTGGCGTTCACTGAAGGGGGCCTATGTCCAGCAGTGGACCGATAAGGGCTGATAATAAATTGCTCTCATTTTGTGAGCAAGTGATACCCCCCTTTGTGTCAGCCCAATTCGACTGCAATGAAGTATGTCATTCCTTCTTCCCAAAGAGGGAAAGACACTCCCCTTACTAGTTCACATAAATAATATACCAATAAAACTGCACTTTTGATATTTGTATGTGATATCATTTTTATACCTTTATTGAAATACTTACACCATCAGGCCTCAAACAATCCATAACCTTATCAAAACATCCTGGCAGGTCGTTAACCCAATGTAATGCTAGAGATGATACAAACAAGTCTACGCTGTTATCTGGAAACTGACAATAAAATTAATTTACATTAAATTTCTGTACAAGTCGTGATACCCAATATAATAATAATAGTATAATAACATAACATCTGTGGACTTATCATCCCATGTTAGACTAGCCCTGTGGTAAGTACCGTAAGGACTTGTGGTACAAGTACTAGACAATGAAAATATATTTGACATTTTTATATATTTAAGAAATCTTACATAAAATACTTATCATATATAACATTGCATGCATGACCTTGGTGGGATTAGAACCCGCAACCTCTGGCATATCACACGGACTAACCACCACCTTACCAACTGAGCCAGCAAGTCATCTTTACATATGTAGGTTATTTTTATGATAATACTAAATCACAGATCATATTAAGTACTGATTCTGATTTTTAATATATGCTGAAATTTTCTCTTAGTTTCATTGAATTTCTTATTATATGGGTACCTAAACTGGGTCAACCGGGTGGCATCTACTTGTCTTATTTTGATTTGTTAATAAAAGGTTGATGGGCACAAACAAACAGTAGAATCACGAATTACAAGACAAATTTGTTCCTGGCTTAACTTACTTACACATAAACCCTTTTTTAAATCTTTTGCTATGCCCATCTTGCTCAAACGTTTTTGGTTTATTCTAAGTATGATCAGGCTGTTAATAACAGTTACTTACTTACATCAAAATTTTCTTCATCAACTACCACTTTTTCAACATGAACGCCATCCCCTACGATGGCCTTATCTAGGTGTGTCTGTGATGTGTCACATAATGTTACTTTTTCTACACTGTCTGGCAAAAAATGTCTTGAAACATATCCCCTGCCAGCTCCTGGAAAATAAATTTCAGTCTTTTTCAAGTATAATTATTGGTATTACATTTGTATCTTATCAGATGAAGCAATGCTAGCAAATTGTTCTTTTTCACCTACGTTTTTGCTTGTATACTCAGTAGCCTCAATAACAACTGCACCAATTTGTGCAGTTACCTAGTGCGCCCTTCTTTTTAAATATAAACTTATGGTTTTTTTTATTTATATATAACAAAAGGGACAAATGTGTTAGAACATTTTGATGACTACTGATACCCATAACATCCAACAACTGACATTTGCATAATTTCCCCCCTTCCAATGAGCCATCATCAATAAAATCATTTTCCATAACACCCTTTATCAATCTGGAAAGGGGCCTCCCCAGACATTATAAATTAATCATGTTAAAAGTCTGACTTCGGCTACGTTGTGGCAGTGATACTACGTAGTAGAAAGATTGGAACGAGATGTATTATGTCGAACGGAAATAGATATTCAGGCAAATGATGTAACTTGTTACACTGAATCAGTATATATGTTATTGTTATGTAAAATTTTAACCACCTAATTCTACAGCATTCTTAAAAGTTCTTTTAATGTCAAATATTTTGTCTGCCGTCCGCCATCCAACCTCCTCTTTTATATACTCGTACAAATTGTAGTCTTTTCTTTGAGCTGACCGTTCTTTTTGTAAGATTTTCGCTTGTCGGTCAAATATGTTCATAGTCCGGAAAACAGAACTAGCTGTTTTCTTTTTAGCACTATTTGTACTTTGTTCGCGACAAACATTTTTGCGCCAAAGAAGATTTGACGAACATCTATTATTTACATAAAACAAGCGTGAAACATTATTTCTAACAGCTTGAGACATTATAGTTTGTACTCTAATACTTTTTATTGCATAAATAACATTATTATTTAATGATCTTCATAATTAAAATTATATTTTTTATAGCATTCAGCAAATTCTAAATCTCGATTGTCAGAAATATCTGACGTCATAATCAGCTGTTTGTACTTTCGTTTCTATTGCAACAGGCAACGGCCAGATGCCATGCTGCCTACCATAAGTTAATGAAATGTCTTTCATTGTTGTGTTTGCCGTTTTTTTTTACTATTGTATTTTCGATTTATTAAATAACTTACATATAATTATATTCCTCTCTACCACATTTTGGCCTTGAGAAAATAAAAAAAAGATAGAATATCTTTCGTATTCTAGCCCTTTCTTAGAAAAATCTCTATTCAAGGTGGTAAATATTTTCATACCCTGTATTTTTTGTTAAGATTGTATTCCTGGTTTCTTATTATTCCATAATATTTCCAGTAAATTACTCAGTCCTAATTTTGTTTTTAAGAAAATAGCACCAGTATAAAAGTTCTGGTATCTTTTTATTGTGTACAGTAAAGAACGTACCTACCATAGGTACGTTCTTTACTGTACTATTCTATAATGTAGTTATTAATATTAATTTGAAAGAATTTAGCTTTATTTATCAATTATCAATGATTGACTAAGGACGTATACTATAATATAAAACAACTAATGCTAAATAAACTACTGAAGACGAGGCGGTATGGTCATACGATCTTGGCTTGTCAGTAGGACGAATAAAAAAAGTCAAATATCAATGACATAATGTCATATTGAATTCACGAATGTTTGCAATCACGCATGACATAATGTCACAATTTGTAGTTTATAAAATTTTGCCGGAAAATTCACAATTTTAAAATCAGTATTCAAGAAACTAGAAATAAACACGATTTTGTTTAACCTTGGAGCAGTAAAGTGATGAAATAGAACTATTTACATAAATTCCTCATCGTAGAATTTTATTTCTTAGATCAAAATAAGTAGTTAGTTCTCACCTATCACGGTAGGTATTCACTGTGTTTAAATAATCTGCACGGTTGCACATTGAGGTGTAGCAATAGGGGCACTATGGGACGGGGACTTAGAATTTTTTTGCGAAAAATTTGATGTCGTAATAACCCCCCATTTTTCGCTCATCTTACAAATGATATATACCAGAATATTATTTAACCATGACTACTTTCTTTTTGAAAACCTATACCATGTACAGAATTTTAATTTGAGATTTAAATTGGATGTCAGTAGCAAAAGGTCGACAGACTGGCTCCACTAAGACCACTTTTAAACATAAATACTGGTTGGTAAAAAACTTGATGATAAGTCAGAACCATGATGGTGGTGTGCTAAAAGCAAATTATACTAATTTTTAAACCTTTCAGATGTGGCCGTTAATAATGCACTTTTTAAGAAGAAATGTCACATACATAACTTTGCCCATTGCCACTGTAGTTGGTATTGTTGGTTACAACCTAGAAAGTCTGTTATCTGATAGATATACTCCATACAATAGTAAGTATGCCATCTTATAACCAAATGTTACATGTATATAAGTGCCTACGTAAATAAACTAGTCTAGTCTACCGAGAATGCTTCCAGGGAAAATTTTATTCATGGTGTATATTGTATACCAATTGCTACCTGTGACTATAATATTGATAGACTACAAGGCTACAACTTACAGTAGCTTTACCATTTGTACTATTTTTTCCTAATATCACTAGAATCAAAGTCTGGATCACAGCTGGGGCCCTGGATACCTACTGTTGGCATTTATGATATGCGTAGTCAACATTTACATCAAATAGCCTCAAAGCTTTGGTAAACAATGGATAGCAAAAGTGTATTAGAGAAGTTACTCGTAGGGCATAGTGCTGTGTTTGTTGTTGTGGCATGTCAGAAGCACATCTCATTCACATGATACTACAGTATTTTCCGGTGGCCTATGAGGTGGAAGGAGGAAGTGGGACGACACCATTTGCATAAAAATTATGAGGAAGTGTATGTCGGTATTCATCAATAGGCTCTTAATTCCTTGTTTGTCTATGATTATACTTTACACACATAGAATTATAACATAAGACATATAAAGTTATTTCCATATTCCAGAACCTGTACAAGATCAGAGGTTAGAAAGACAAGAAGAAGAACTTTTAAAGGATCCAACTAATGTAGAAAAGTTAAAGTATCGAGAGAATGTCCTTGGAAGAAATGTGTCACCTTCTTTACAAAACAACTCCTCATAGTACTTGGCTCTAATCCTTGGAGCACATATTATTTATTATCTCCAAGACAGAGTTTTCAATTTCTCTGGGAAAAATAAGCATTTCGTCATTGCACGTGTAAAAGTAGCTGTTTTTTTTTTTATTTTGGTACTTTTGAAGTATGAATGCCACTTAGCTACAATTATTATCTCTTTAAATATTGCATTAAGCACAGCTGTTTTTACGGTATGAAGACCACCAAGAAGCACATAGTGGTTTTTGCATGCACAACGGTGATTTGTTTACTGTAAATACTTTTATCATAATGAACAAAACAAAATTTTGAATTTACTTTTAAATCTTGTTACATTTAGTACAAGTAAGTAGTTGCATAGTTAAAAATGTTGTTAAATAAAATAAGGAAATCCTAATTTTGTATTTTCAAATCCTTTGAATCCACTTGGATTGATAGTACTTGGTTACAAAAAGTAAACAAAACTGCAATGTATTATGTGTGATGTGACATGTTGGAGATGAAAGCAATAAATTGTAGAAGTACCAAGGTCAAGTTGTCATAGTGATCCAACACGGAAAGATCCATTTATTGATTAATGCATCAATTGACAAAAAATAAATTTTAATTTTCAACAAACCACCAGAAATTTACAAACAGTATGAAACAGATTTAAACAACAACAAGGTTACTAAACATTTACTTTTCTACGAATTTTATTTTACAAATTATTATATTTGGAATCTGGTGAAATGTTATGGGATGCATAATATAGGATCATTTTATATTAATATTTAGTGTTAGCCTTTCGCCGATGCTGTCTCATGGTCTTCCTTGAATGTTTCCTCATTACCGGGTTCTGGATAGCTGTAAAATGTAAATGTTGTAAATAACCATAGTAAGAGGTAGTGCCATGGCATGACCAGAGAGGTGCCCTAAGCTCACATGATACCGCCTAAAATGATGGCTGTGCGGTTTATATTTTCAGTGGCCCAAAAAAAAATTAGAAGGGCAGGAGGGTTAACGCACCTACATAACAATTATGCGGATGTCTATGGGAGCCTGTAGTCATTAGAAGAACTACAAATGTGTGTTATCTGCCTGCGACTTTCTTTATTTTTACATTCTTGGTCTTACAATGTAGCTGAACCTTCACGATTTTGCATCACATGTTACAAAATATTCCAAATCTTTAATTTTTATATGTCAACAAAGTCTGCTTATCATCCTGAACAAATTTTGTTGGGGCGTCGGTCTGTATTTCCTATGGTTTAGATAGTCCTTGAAGGGTATATTTATTATACAGACACTTTTTTACTGTTTTATTATATGTATTGATGTCGGTGCGATAGGTATTTTGTTGAAGTATCGTTGCCGACCCCAAAATTATAATTAATTCACATTTTATTTGAGTGAATATAATAAGATTTCACAGATATGCATGGACTAATATACATTCACATCAATTGATTGTCATAATATGTTAATACAAGAAGCTCTTCGCGCTTTCGCCAGCGTACAACACCCCCAAAAACGCACCCTTAGGGGTGGAGTTTCGGAAAATTCGTTCTTAGCGGATGTCTGCGCCTTAAAAAGAACCAACCTGCTAGATTTAAAGTTTTTGCTGTGTTATAGTTTCTTAGATTTCGTGAGAAATTAGCATGTTGCGTATTATATATACGAGTGGGTGATACTGAATGGTTCACGGCCTCCTACCTGAAGGGCTAATGACTTGGTTATTAATGATAATTAAGAAAATTTGTAAATAAGGTAACGTGAAGTTGCTCCTGTATGGCGCTCTATGGGGGCCTGTGTCCAACTGTGGATGTTGTACGGCTGATGGTAATGGTAACCTCCTTTTTGAAGTCGGAACCATATAATACTCACTCATATAATACCGCCGTAAAGTGACATCTTCCTTGTCGCGTTGCGTACGGTTTGTGAGTAGCCGGTGGCCCATTGGGGGAGATAGGAGGGCAACGCATCAGCATAGTAATTACGTGGATGTTCATGGGTGTCGGTAGTTGTGAAAAAAAAGGCTCCTATTGCTCGTTTGTCCCCCTATTCTATAAAAATTATTCGGCACTGCATCCCTTTTAATCTGCATCATACTTTTCGTCAGTTCATACTTCTCTAAAGGTGGACACATGAAGTGCCGTATGTTCCTAGGCATGAACAGATCCCCTTGTAGCCTGCTGACTTCCAAGGCGTAGTTCTGGAACTCCCGCATGGTGTCTGCGTCCACGGGACCGCCGATGCCGGGGACGTAGAACACCTGTGTTACCTGTTGTAAAAATAATTAAATGTAGTTTCAAAAACGCTTTGACAAGACGACTGAGAACAAAAGTAGATGTTTTATTGATCAGTGCCACATGTACATACGAGGGTGGATCTAAAAGTTCGTGGCCTAACCTACATGGAGCTATGACATCTTTTGAAATCTACGGTCATTTGTTAGTATGTGTCATATTCATGTATTGTGCGCAGTTTTATTCCGAAACTGCACAATATAAATTTTCTGTGATTATTTGTTTGAAGCAATCTGACGCAATTTTCAATATTGGAGAAAATTGAACACCGTGAAGTCATTAAGTGCCTCAATAAAAAAGGCCTATCACCAAAAGACATCCATCAAGATATTGTGAGCACTTTGGGGAGTCTGCTCCATCGTATTCCAGTGTCAAGAAGTAGTTGAGTTTAAGCGCGGTCGTGAGAGCATTAAAGATGATCCTAGGAGTAGAAGGCCTACATCCTCTACCACGAAAGAAAACATCGATAAAATTTGTGATCTCGTACTGGGTGACCGACGTTTGACCATTGGTAAGATAGCTGAGATAACAAACATTAGTTATGGCCGGGTGCAACACATAATAACGGAAGAAATGGGGTTCCATAAGGTTTCTGCTCGCTGGGTCTCGAGGTTGCTTTCAGCTGAATAAAAATGAATTCGATACACAATTTCGTGAGACTGTCCGGAACTTTTTGAAACTGATCCCGAGGACTTTTTGTCTAGATTTGTTACCATGGATGAAAGCTGGATTCACCACCATACTCCTGAAGCAACAATCCAAACAGTGGAAAAGATCAGACTCTCCACCGAAAAAGGCTAAGGTCGTTTTGTCGACTAACAAAGTCATGGCTTCTGTTTTTTGGGATGCGAAGGGCATTATTTTTGTAGATTATTTACCGAAAGGTCAAACTATAAATTCTAGTTATTATAGTAACCTTTTACGAAGACTCCGGGAAGAAATAAAAGAAAAAAGGCCGGGAATGTTGCGTAAGGAAGTTTTGTTTCTTCAAGACAATGCACGTGTTCACACTTCGGTTGAAGCAATGTCTGTAATCCGTGATTGTGGCTACGAATTGCTGCCCCACCCACCTTATTCGCCGGATTTAGCCCCCTCGGATTTTCACTTATTTCCAAATTTAAAAAAAACATTTGGGTGGCTCGAAATTTTCGACCAAAGATGAGGTGATAGCCGCAGTAAACGATATTTCGCCGACCTTCCGGAATCTTTTTTTTTCGAGGGGATAAACAAGTTGCAGGTCAGGTGGAAGAAGTGTGTTGAACTAGATGGAGACTATGTCGAAAAATAAAAATAAATTTAGATCCACTTTTCTATCATTTTCTTGGTCGGGCTTAGAACTTTTAGATCCAACCTCGTACATTAAATTCAGATATCTACTTACGTGCAAACGGTGTTATTTATAACATCAACTTATATTGGGTATAACAGATGGCGCTACGCGAGCTGTCGGTAACGACCGGGCTGCTCTTTGTACCCCTTTTATAAAAAGAGGGGGACCAAAGACCAGGAGGAGGCGCTCTTGGTAACCCTCTTATAGGAAGAGGGGACTGAAGAGAAGGGGATGGCGCTTTTGCGCACAGGTCAAGGGGCTACGATGGGAACTTCACCCCATTGCACTGTCCTAAAGTTGGTGGCGTTGTCCTGTGGTGCGGGGCAACCCTTCTATGGAGGTGGCGTCGGTCCCTTAAGGGGGCTGACCTGTCCTTCGACGTGCCCTGGTGATTTGTAGTTCCGGAGTACCTCACAAAAAACGGTACTGATTGCTAACTGCTGAACTACGGTGGTTTCCCTGGGCATTCGTCACTGTAATGTGCCGCGAGCCCCACACACCACCTGATCCCCTCCCAAAGCGGGTGAAGGCGCGTTTCCGCACGTCAACAAAAAAAAGGTGACATTGTTTTCTGAAACAAAGGAGCAGTCGGTGCTCGTTTGTCACAGAATACAAAGTGTTGTACCTCAGGTACAGACGCTTCTGATGTCATAGAACACTCTAACTCTTCAGCTGTGGGACTTGGAGGAGGCGTCGTCGCGTCTTCAGACCCAGGCTGTTCAGGAAAATATCGAATGTCATCATGTTTTATAATATCAGTCTCCGTGTCTATGTCATGAAAATGTTGTGCCATGCTGCATTACTACTGAATAGAGCCGCAGGAGGTACATCTCGCACGACACCACAACCAATGGGTTATTGGATGGGAGGAGGAATGGAGAGCAACGCGTCTGCCAGACAACAATTTCCATGGGCGTCTATAGTAGTCCAAAGGTCCCGATTACTCGTTTGCCCCCTATACTATAAAAAATTGTCACATCAATATTTCGTCACCGGACATTCGCAAAGTACACGAAACGCGACAGCGTAGTCATCAGACAGTACATGAACTATATTTTTCGCGGCCTTAACAATTTCATTGTATTGGCCCCCTCCTAATAGGGACACAGAGGGACCTTCTTATATTCCAGCTGTCTGCATTTTTCGTTTACCGGGGCCCCCATGGGCCGGCGGCTATTTTCAGACCTTTGACCTTGTACGCCAGTGTCATATGAGCGAGAGGCACCTTCAGGGTGTAAAATACCCAGTCATGATGCTCTCCATGAGCCATTCATGCACGTCAGTGCCGAGATCAGTTTAGTTACCGTGTGCGAGTTGCCCTCGACATCAGAGTCGGGGGATGAATGACTCCACGGTCTCTCTAGCCATGATAATAATGGTTAAATTAGCTATTATAAACATTCTCATATGTCAGCTGGGAGAGAGAGAGAGACAGACCCTTTTCGACTCCAAACCTATGTTTCGACGCCCAACGAGCACTCATAGGCATACGATGAAGCTGTATTATGTTCGCTTCCGCAGCATTAGTTCAGGTCCGAAGAAAACAGGGTGCAATTCAGCTATTATTGCACCTCATAAAAACCTAGACAACCTGCAAGGCATTATAATTTTACGTGCTAAAGTTTCTATAATTGATCTGTGCATGCCTCGCCACATGCCATGAGAGAAACGTCTTGTTACGCTCATCTTTCGCAGACTCCACCCATTCGTAACATGACTCGGAACTTCCTACGACGTCATACTTTTTTGTGCATGCATATTGTCGATTTACAAGAAGTTATCATGTTATAAGTTGAATTTGTCCCTTCTCAACCAACAAGCACGGTATGTATCGCAGCATATAAGTTGAACCATTGAATATATAGTCGACGCAGTAACATATTTACGGTCTCGGGGAGGTGCGGCATCTTGAAAAGCACCGCGTAACCATAGTAACAAAGTCCGCGCTGTCGTTCTCCGGTCTACACGTGGTTGTGCCTGCGCTGACATTTTGGTACAACTTACACGCCACGAGTCAAAGGAAATGTTAAATTCTACCTTTAGGACTGACGTAACGCTTGTAGCTAGGACTTCATCTTGTTCATCTCCTTCTGCGGCAACGCTTGCAGGTGCTATTGTTTATTAATAACAAATAGATAAGGTTAGTATCATACTTAAACCGATTATGTGTAGGAGTATATGAAATATATGAATTTGCAATATATAACTAGTTTTAATAAGAATGCATATATATATA
>JAFELO010000376.1:557804-568978 GCA_017140195.1 Eumaeus atala | reverse complement strand
ATATATATATACTAGCGGCTTGCCAGCAGATTCCGGTCGGAGCGGTGGACGAGCGGTGGCGGAGGCTAAGTGGAAGCGATTTATGACGTAAAATACACTCACTAAAAAACTATGTTCGAACGAAAGAACACTGCTATTGCTTTTGTTACTTTTTTCCAACGATTACTATTAGGCGGGAAGGAAAATGTTTTGAATTAGAACTTAATATTAAAATAATATCATCGTCGTTATAAATTAACAATGTATACAATTTTCAATCTCTTCTTACAAACGAGCAATCGGAATTTGTAGACGTAGACATCCACATATGCCGATGCGTTGCTCTCCTTAATGCAGCACAACTAGCTCTTACTGGTGCGTGCTGAATCCGATCCGTCAAGTCGCCGCGGCGAATGCGCTGCGCCTTCCGGAATCCGTTCGTAAACCGAGAGTGCTAAGGCTGTGAAAGCTCGAAACCTCGGTTTTAAAATATACTTCTTTTGGCGCGTTAGGAATAAATTATAAGAGGAATAAAATATATGTACACGCGAAAGAAGTATAACTTCTTTCGCGTGTACATAACACACACACACACACACACACACACTTTTTTAAAATTATTTGACATTGTGTAAAAAGCTGTGTTATAACACACACACACTTTTTTTAATTATTTGACATTGTGTAAAAAGCTGTCTTAAACTACATGATCTAGAGCCATCTGGGTAATTTAACGTTGATAGACGAAAATAAAAACAAATCATAGACACTTAGCGGAAAACAAGGAGACACGAAGAAAAAGCAGTAAAAGCAAATAAAAACCTGCTTTTTCTGAATCCACGTGTTCACTTATTTCTTTTGGCTGAAAAAAGATATTATAATTTAATAATGCGTTTCTAACTGATGTATTCTGTCAGTATTATGGGAATGAGTAGGTTATGTGTCTGCTGCGTCAATGTTATGAGGCATTAATTATAGGGCAGGATAGGCTAGACCAGGCCATATCCAACACTTTGGCGCGACACAACATTTTGGGCATGTGTATGATATATGTATTTTATGACAATCGAACGCGAGTGGATCCTACGCTACGATTGTTATCTACACTACAACAACAGAAGTGAACACTCATTTTTCAGTAGATTACTTTATGCGTGTAATAACAAAAATCGAAAATGTACCTTTTCTGTTTACTTTATTTAATAAGGGGTTTTGATAGTGTTTATAATAATTATTTTGCAAATAATCATGCAGTCCAAAATTATTTGAAGGCTTGTTTTTTTATTTGATGAATTGACATTCCTTAGAACAAAGGACATATTGATGCATAAAGGTTCGCCTACCCTGCTATATGGTATGTAGCAGAAAAGAGGCAAACAACCATTATAAAACTCTTAGGCACCTTTTAATTATACAACTCCATGTTAAAACAACGCATTACTGTACCTACCAACTAATGTTCATATTTTAGAATTCTTTCGGTTTTAGGGTTCCGTAACCAAATGTAAAAAAATCCGTAAACCCTTATAAATTCGTTATGTCCGTCTGTCCGTCCGAATGTCAAACGTTATTCGGAGATAACGGGTACCTACTGTATGTTCGGAATTTGGAAGCTAAGTGTATCTTATGAACTGCTACAATATGATGTAGAATGATTTTGAAAAATAAACTAATTTGAAAACCAGAGGGATACATTTTTTCAGTAGAACTTAGTCGTTTGGGGTGTCATTGAATACGCCTTTCTCTATGAGGGTCTCTTAGAAGAAATATTATATGTTTTTGTACGCTGCTAATGAATCTCGACTCGCTCTTGGCCGACTAAATAAACAAACGACTGTTTTCACCCGACTGCGTCAAAGGGATGATAATGTTTTTTAACGTGTAATTTACTTAGTATGCAACTTGTAGGTGTGTTCTGTTCCCTGCTACAGGCGAACGGCTTAATAAATGAGGTGTCCTTAGATTTATTTTAAAAACGCGAGAGACGATGTGTATAATATGCTTTAAGCAGTTGGGTTTTTGTGTTTCAATTTAATGTTAGGTTAGGTGGTGATAATCTTGATTCCTCTGCGTCAAGAAAAAAAAGTAAAAAAAAAAAAACCCGGCTGCTAACTGAAAAGAAAAAAATGTTTTTGTTCTTTCAACATTTTTTAGTTTCGGTTAAAATAAAAGATACAAGTTTGTACAATATGTAACAAAAACACTGAAAAAATTCAATTCTAAACATTTATGTCATTTAGTAGTACTCAACTTCAAAGGTCAACTTAAAAATACAAAATAAATTTAAATCACTACAATATTATTATAGTTCGTGAATGTCCCGTAGGCCTGATAGGTCTGATGGACCAATCACAGCATTGGAAATGTTCATGACCCCGAGTGTACTAGAGGTCATGAACTCGTCACGTGACAATCAGCTGTGGCGCCGTAGCCATTCGACAGACATTTACGTAATTGCAAACACTTTTATAATATTGATTCATTTAACTATTATTACTAATTGGCCACTATATGAGTTTATCGAAATATTATTTACGGTATACCTTTGTATTTGTATACTTATTTAAAAGGAACTACTGGGTTTTTGTTACAGAGAGTGTACAATTTTGGAACCGTCGTTTAAGTTTCTACAGTTTGATACAAAATTTTGTATGTTAATTGTGAAAGAAAAATTACTTCACTGAATATGTGCCCAAACGCTGACATTTTGTTTTGTTTTTATTCTTTGAAGGTGCATCTGGGCACTCTTACAAGGAAGACGTATGTAACCGCACCTCGTATGTAAAACTCTGTCAAGCCAGCTTTAGAAGGGAACATACAAACCTGCACACATACATGCACACCCTCGAAAAACATTGCCCTCCTTCTTAGACAGTTGGGTATAAAAAGGTAGTGCTAATCTTGGATAATCTTCATGTAAATGAGAGCGACATAACCTTTTGTCTCGTTCTCTTGCTCTTCTGTCGATATCGACAGCTGCACTCTCTCAGTGATCGGCGACTTTAGCTTTAAGCTCAATCTTGTGGTGTGCGACCAGCGGTCGTTCGTGATTAGCAAAGTTCGCACGGGATAATCATCCCAGTCCTTGAAATCATCGTCTGACATCTAGGGAAGAGGGTTTACTTCATTGGTAGTTGGAAGTTGATGCGTGTTCATTAGCCTCTGAGTTTTCGTGGACTTGGTCCGGGGGCATCTCAGCTAAGGTAAGTCATTACATCCTAGTATCATCATGATCAGTCGGACGAAGTCCACTGCTGGACATGGACGTAGTCAGTCATACGTAGAGCGTCACAGCCACAAGCCACTGGCATCCAGCGACACGCCGCCACCATAACAAAGTAGTCAGTCCACTGGCTATATACCACTCTGTCTTCCAGTGTGGGGCGCCGCTCGAGGACCTTTCATAAAGTATTATTGAGACTTTGTAATATATAGTAACAGAGGACCGTAACTAATGGAAATTTATTTACATTTAGTAAGAGGTAGTGCCGTACTGCATTGCAGCCGAATTGGGCTGGCACTACCGGGAGGTATCTCCCGCGCCTATGACACCGCCGATCAAGTGACAGCTATGCACATTATTACTCAGTGACGTTTCTTCGTATGACGACGCGACAATTTGTACATTAACACCAATGTGCGAATGTATTTTTATAATATATTTTGTAATATTGTTTACATAACCAAGTATATACTATTTTCTGAAATAAATGTTTATTATTATTATTGTTATGTCGAGTTTCGTGATTTATGGCCAGCCGATGGCCCATCGCTCATCATCCAAGGGGAAGAGCAGAGGGATGCAACTCATTCGCATGATAACATTAATGTGAAATTGGTTTGCCCCACTACACAATAAAATATTGGATATGAGTAGAGGAATATCTCTTGACATCCATTGAAATGTATTTAACTGTGAACAGACGAGGCAGTAAAGAGCAGTATTTATTGTGGTACAGTATCTGATGCAGAATTTTAGAAATTTCGCCTGAGACAAGAGATAAAGAGGCAAGACCCAAATAATATGCAAAATATACGCCTTCAAACTTAACATTCATAACCTAGTTGTTTGGTAGTGTCCTGCTGCATTGCAGCCGAATTGTGGCGCTGCCGGGGAAGTACGTCACGCTAGTATGATACCGCCGCAAAGTGACAGCTGGTGCGATTTGAGAGTTTCCGCTGGCCCTTCGGAGGGGGCAGAGGCAGAGGGTAACATCTGCATCACAGTTACACGACTCTTATGCAGATGTTGGTGGATGTTGAGGCTGTTTCTCTAAGTTTATCCCATGAGCCATATAAAAAACTGCTTGTTTATGTACTACGACTGCTAAGGATTACGGGCGATATAATTTTACGTAATCTCTCTAATCAATCTACATGCATGGTAATACTAAAAAGCTTAAGAGTTTGTTTATTTGTTTGAACGTTCAAATCTCAGGAATTACATGCCCAAATTGAAAAATGATTTTGTGTTGATTAGTCCATTTATCGAGGTAGGCTATAGGCTGTATACCATGACGCTACGACTAATAGGGCCGTAGTTTAGCGGGTGAAACCTGGGAGTGATGCTTGTCTGTGAACACAGCCGTGCTCTCTCGTTCGCCTGCTGAACCCGTGACTGGTTCTGCTAGCTGTAACAGTGACGACCGATTGTTTTATTGGTTTCTTTACGTGATAACATCTTGTATGAAGATTTTCGATGAAGCTGCATACACATAAAAGTATGACATCACAGTAACGTTCCGAGTCAGCAACGTTCCGAATGGGGCAGTCTGCGAGCGAGGGAGCTAACGTGTGTTTTCGTATATTTAAGCGAATGTTATTCATTGTTGTGTGTATGTAACGGATTTTAACGCGTTTCTTTATAACCGAAACATATTTTTACATTTATTTGTATTACAGGACAGTGCAATGATGACACATTCACTCATGACGGTGGTTTTGTCTCATTCCACAAGAAAATCTTAAGAAACGCGATAAAATCCGTTAAACAGTTACAACTTTATTCTTTCACTCCATCGGACGTTGCGACAGGTGAAAAAGAAACCGTTATGATGTACAATTATATCGTCCGTAAGCTTACCGACACTCAGTATTTTCTAAAATAAATTGATATTCTATACGTATGACTTGTTCACGTGTATATAATAAGTCTATGTACTTTGACAGGAACTGTTGCGACTGCGGCGCCAAAAGCGGTGAGCTAAAACGGTAGCTCGGTGGTTAACTTATAATGGTATACTATATTCGGTTTTTCCCTATTCCACATGGCAGACAGTGTACCAAATAATGATTGTGCTTATACAGGTAAAACACTGTTTTGTAAAACACTGTACAAATTCTCATAGGGAAATCAGTACTCGATTCTGTTTCCGATAAGTATAATAATAGGTAGGTACCTAAATTTTGTCTTTAAAGTTTTGACTATACGGATATCTAGACCGGGCTGCCGCCACTCGGATAAACAACTGACGCGTCTGGTTGACCGGTGACGGGGTCTTTGAATCGTGGGCGCGCGAGTTTCTATCGGATTCGTGCAGTGTCCATATTTTCTGAAATTAATGGCACTAAATATGGTGGCGTTCACTATGTTTAGAAGAAAAAATACGTTTTATTGTAGTTCTATTGGTTACATAGGACCAATGCCTAGCGTGTCTGTAAAAATAACCCTCTCTCACAAATCACGTTGTATATTCCTGTGCAAAAAATTACCTCTGCGGCTTTTTCTGGCTCACTGTGGTGGCTTGACTTTTCCACGTCTCCTTTTTCTTTTCCCGTCTCTTCGTCTGTTTGATTTGTACCTTTTGCAAAAATCAATTCATTTATTCAATATATACCAATAATATATTTCAGAACAGTTTGTTTGCTCGTTTGAACGCGCTTATCTCCAAAGCTACTGACCCGAATTGAAAAAATATTTTTGTGTTGAAATGTCCATTTATCCGCGAAGTCCAATATGTAACAATACGTGCTGTTGCTATCAAGCACATACACATACGTACATGTATGCACATACGTACCTGTATACATATATGTACATGTATACACATACGTATATGTATACACATACGTATCTGTATACATATATGTACATGTATACACATACGTATATGTATACACATACGTACCTGTATACATATATGTACATGCGTACACATACGTACATGTACACACATACGTACATGTATACACATACGTACCTGTACACATATATGTACCTGTATACACATACGTATATGTATACACATACGTACATGTATACATATACGTACATGTATACACATACGCACCTGTATACATATATGTACATGTGTACACATACGTACATGTATACACATACGTACATGTATACATGTATGTACATGTATACACATACGTATATGTATTCAGGTACGTATGTGTATACATGTACGTATGTGTATACACATACGTACATGTATACACGTACGTACCTGTAAACATATATGTACATGCGTACACATACGTACATGTACACACATACGTACATGTATACACATACGTACATGTCTTTTCTTCTACAACTACTATAATGACAACTAATTGTAATAAAATAAACCTTATAGGGAAAAATACAAAAACAAACTAAAATAAAAATTTAAATAATACCTACCTGGAAGGGACCGCTACTAGCGGTAAGACCGCCATTTTTGTGCATTATTGTAAGGTTTAATTGTATTTTATTTTGTTTTTTTTTTTTTGTACAAAATAAAGCATTTCTATTTATTTATTTACCTTCTTTGCGCCCGTTATAATACTTCACGTCCTTAGAAGCATCCATGGGTGCCAGGAACTTGTACATGGTGAGAAAATCCTGAACAGGAACAGCCGCTGAACCACCATCGGGTTCTATGGTCAGTGTCTCGCAGAGAAGTATCATTGTATGGGTTAGAGTCTGAAATAGTTTAAAAAATAAATTCTGGAATTAACTGACACACACGGAGTCATGACATCGAAACGATATCATGTCTCGACTAATAATATAAAGCTGAAGAGTTAGTTTGTTCGTTTAAACGCACTAATCTCAGAAGACACTGGCCCGAATTGAACAATTGCTCTGTCTTTATTAGTCCACTTAGCAAATGTCCATTTATGGAAGGCTACAGGCTAAACAATATAATATATTATGTACAGACTACAAGCATATTACATGCATGCAAAGTGTTGCACTTATATCTTACAACAAACCAACAATATAATACCAAAATAGTGAAATAGGAGTGACATCTGTGTTGAAGCACTGTAACTACTCCAATCATTTGGTACTAGCAATTCACAATCATATTAGTCCGCAGGGAAACATAAAGATGACGCTACTTTTACTTTCTGTGCGTTTTGCAGCCAACTTGGTTGTACTAATTTATGTTGCACCAGCCGAATCGCAAAGATTTTAATTTTTTAACACCATACGGGAACAAACGAGCAATCGGAGCCGTTTGGTGACTACTGGTGTGCATTAACATCCGCATATGTAGGAGAGTGAACGGCCTTTCGCCCTACCCCTCAAATGGTCCACCGGCTACTTAAAAACCCGCACGAAACGTGAAATATAGCCGTCACTTTTATGGCGGTGTCATGTGAGCGAGAGGTACCTCTCAAGTCGTGCCGGCCCCTGGCAATATGGCACTTACTAAAACGTAATTTGGTAAAATACTTACTTTCGTTAATAATCCACCGGCCACCGCTAGGAAGTGTAGCAACGGCACGGCGTCCGCCCTGAGGTACACCTCGCACAGGCACAATATTCGGTTCAACTCCTCTGGGTCGAGACAGAACCCTTTCCATGCCGTTCTCACGTCTCTGACAGCCACCATAGGAATACTGCCTAGCTGCAAGTACATAAGTACACATGTGTCACAAGCATAGATAAAAAAATTATAATGGAAATATTACGGGTATTCTTCCTCCGGAACGCACATGAACTAAGTGTTTTCTTGAAGCAAGCCATCAAGCCATAAATATTGCATAACCAGAAACTTTTGTGCATTGCCTTCCTTCACACCGTCCCTTTAATGGGCCACCGGAGTCTCACAAGCCGCACGAAGCTCAACATTGTAGCTGCCACCGCACGAAGTGCAGGGCGTGCTGCGGCATATTGTGTGAAAAACTGGTACCACACCAGTTAACACCTACTTGGTCTCCCCGGACTGATTTTGCTGCAGCGCACTATCTTTTGCAAAAAAATAAAAAAAATACGTTTTCTTATAGGGGCGCACTCTTAAGCACGTTTATCTTGCCCGAAATCTGGTGATGACTGTAGATAATTAAATGCTAGACTATTTGAACAGGGTTCCGCGACTTTTCTGTAGGCAAGGGAAACAAAATAAAGGGCCGCACGTACACGCAAAACTGTAAAAACACTGTTTTCAAGTCCATATTATATATTTTTTCCAAGATTATTGGGGGCCGCTACTAGGGAGGACGCGCGTCGAATGTGACCCGCGGGCAGCGCGTTTCCGACCTCTGTTAGCTACACCATGTTATACACCATGGTTTATCTTGGCGCTGCAGCTAGCCTATGTTGTTGGCGGACTTTCCAAATTGAATGTAAGTACCTACGTAATTAAATTAATTATAAGAAATTAAACTGGCTATGAGATAACGAGAATGAAAACATATGCTCTTTCCCCTACGGTAACATACGAACTGTAGCTCTCCCTCTTTCTATCTTTATATCTCGTGCTCGATTGTAATTCGCCTCACCTGATCACACCTTTCATACCGCACGGTAACACTTCAAAGCCCCTGGCTCACCTGTTTCAACATCACCTTCAAGCATCCTTTAGTTAGGCCTCCTTCAGTACTGTATATAGGGTACTCCAGACGCAGCTTCACCGGCGGAGCCCGGCCCGCAGCCAGCGCCGCGAAGTACTCGTACGACCAACGCAACAGGTCATACGGCTGGGTTTTGATCGCCGCTGGAAATTCATTTAGAGCCTAAATTTCGGGGAGTAACACAGGTTGGGTTGTGGTACAATGAAACCTTTTTTAGGTATAAACGAGTAGTCGTCCCCTTTTCATGGCTACCGACGTCGCATGGATTTCTTTTTTAATTTTAATTCATGAAGGTCTTTGTGCGCATACGACTGAATCGCCCAAAAGCGAAAATTACAAAAATAAGGACAAATTAAGGTTTAATTTGTTAATTATTACAAACATTATTTAAGCTAAAGTGTCTTCTTATTTAAGCTAAGTTGTCTAAAGAGTCTTCTAGCAAATAGGAGTAACAATTAGTCGGAGTCTTTCTAGTGTGGAATGCAAACTTTCTTGATGGCATGTGAGCGGAACGTGTTCTAGGGGTAGTCAACAGTAGTTGCCAGTGCATACGAGACGTCTCTAACCAAGGGAATAAGAAAGTTTCGGCGGCGTCGGCGTTTCGGGAGCGAGAGGTACTCTCCTATCGCGCAGGCCCAATTCGTCTGCAGGTTCACATTGTACTACCTCTTAAAATAATGTTTTTAGGGTAGACACCGTTATTTTGATAACGGTCTGGGCCAATGGGAACAACCAGTAAATAACACAATTTTAAAATAGCGGCGCCTTTTTTTTCGACGCGGGGAAACTCATTTGCGAGCCTTCTCTAGCCCTGAGCGGGGGGTCCAGTGGTGTGTGGGGCTCGCGGCACATTATATGGTGCCAAATACCCACAAATACTTTGTTGAGGTGCCCCGGAACATAAAATCATCAGGGCAAATCGACGGCAGGTCAGCCCCCGAAGGGCCCGATGCCAACTCCACAGATGGGGTTGTCCCCCACCACAGGATAACCCCACCGACTTTGGGACAGTGCAATGGGATGAGGTTCCCAACCTCGCCCCTTTCCCGTGATTGCTCAAAAGTGCCACCACCTTTTGCTCTAGTGTCACCTCTTCTCAAAGTGCCACCACCTTTTGCTCTAGTGTCACCTCTTCTCAAAGTGCCACCACCTTTTGCTCTAGTGTCACCTCTTCTCAAAGTGCCACCGCCTTTTGCTCTAGTGTCACCTCTTCTCAAAGTGCCACCACCTTTTGCTCTAGTGTCACCTCTTCTCAAAGAGCGTCGCCTTCTCCTGCCCTTAAGTCCTCCTCCTCTTATAGGAGGGGTACTAAGAGACGCCACCTTCTCGATTTAATTGGTTTCGCCCAAGGTGTCTCGGATCACCCCAGGCTACTTAGCCCCACCGCCACGGCAAGGCTAGGACCATGGTGGGGAAAAGAGAGGTATCTTCTCGGTGGCGTCTCCCTAATTCTACATCTTGTCATAAAGCTATGGCATAACAAAATAATGTACCTTTGCAATATTTCTTCAAGATGAATGGAAACTTCGGTGGCACTACGATCTGCTGTGAGCAGTACATCTGCTCCGCTAGCTCTGGCATCTTGATTTACGTCTGCAAGTCTGCTTGAGGTTTAAAGTACATTTCAATTAGGTTGCGGAAAATGTAATTTGTAAAAACTTATTTACGCTTTCGTATAGAAAAGTGGAGCGCGGACATTTTTAATGAATAATGAAGTACTTACCTGGTAATTCAGATAACTTATTCTTCACAAGTTGATGCTTAGGTTGTCATGGCAGCCGATAGTCCGTCCGCATTCCGTGGAATGAATACAATGATGTGCTTTGTTTCACCGTTAGATGGTGTTACGTGTACGTCGACGTGCAAGTTAAACACTTAGGGTGTTAAGACTTCAAATGATATGAAAATCTACAAATATCTACCTAGGTTCTAAGTACAATCTATATAATAACTGGTACACAAAACCGATGTATAGATTATATTACCGTGGTTCAACGTTCTAATCGACGGCACGTGTTTAACAATTAAAATGATTGTCCAAAACATTAAATGGAATGGAAATCTGAATCCCGACACTTACCATGCTATTCTTCATCATCGCCTTCTAGACATCGCCGTTGCACGGAGATCGTTTCTTGTTCCTAAACGCGGCCTACACTCCAGAGCCTTACTCCATCTGCCCACGGGTCTTACTTACTTACCAGACATTAACTCATCATGCAAGAATTAATCTTCTACTGGAACCATTGATTAACAGAATTTTTCTAAATCCATGACTGGAGTACGCACTGGACCAACGTCGGGTTCTTTGTTGATTGTTAAGTGTTTTGAAGAAAAAAATGATTATAATTTGATCCAGGGTTCAAATTAGCAGAATGCATTAAATTATGTTCTTTCTTTCA
>JAFELO010000376.1:523440-538207 GCA_017140195.1 Eumaeus atala | reverse complement strand
GGGGGGGGGTAATAAGACAAGACATACAGGTCAAACAGGGGTTGGTAACCCGCATAGATACGATGACCTGATACCCCTACGGTTCTTTTTTAGTAACAACAACAAAAGACATTTTCACGCCACACCTTGGCGAGTACTTGCGCCCATTAACATCCGTACGGTTAATGGTTATGCATTCAACTTTAAAGCGCACGAAACGTGATACCATACCGGTTCCCTCTAGGGCCGTGTCATGTGAGAGGCACCTCCGGTCGATCGATCCGGCTGTATAAGTTTAGAAAACTGTGCCACTACCTCTCGAAAATGTTTCTAGAAGGAATTATTAGCCGTACAATACGCGTGTAAGGATGTATATTGTAATAGATTTGTATAAATTTATGTAGCCATGTATTCATGCAAATGAGTGAATCAATACAGAAGCATCGAGGGTATTTCAAGCAGCGTCACGAGATGGTAGCCGTGGCGACGCCTCGTTTGTTCGATGACGGACAAAGGTTAAAGTTAACTTCATGGTTCAAGTTAACCAGCCACATTGAACTACGTGTAATATAACTATGTACCTAGATGTACGCGCGTGTATGATACCTTGGCGCATATGGACTTTTTGTACTAGAATAGAGTAAGGTCAAATAATTAAGTTACACTGTGACATAAATTTTACGAAGAGGTAGGCAGAGGTGTGCTAGTAAATCTTTGCCTCTGGTCGAGCGGATGTTTATGGACGTAGAAAGTTACTGGTCTAAAAATCTCCGACTGTTTGTCTGCACTTCATGCGAGCGGAAATGTAGAGTCTAAGAAAAAAACAATTCGTAGTTTACCTTCCGATGATATCTTAAACAATAGTGATATCCAATGATTTCAAGTCTTCCCAAGTCTGAAGACAGACGCAGAAACAGTCTAATCTAGTTGATCGACTGTCTGCGACTTGTCATGCCGAGTCATCACTCATGACGGTGAGTAATTACGACAAGTCAGGATCGCGGCGACTGAGTGAAACAGAGGGCTTATGTCACTTAAAAGATACATCATCTTTTAGTGAGGTAGGGTCATTGCTGCATTGCAGTCTCATGTGGCCGCCAAAGACCGTTCACAACATCGGCGTGATTTAATTAATGGCTTTGTTCAAACGTCTTGCCTATGTAGGTATTTCAAATATGTATTTGAAAAAATACGCTGGATATGTGCCAAAAAAGATACAACTCTATGTACTCGTGCGAAAAACATACGTATATGCAAAGGGACAAACGAACAGGTTTTACCTGAATACCGCCGCCCATACCCTGACATGACATCCGCAAAACCCAAGGCTTTGCAGACGCGTTGCCGTTTCAGCGCCGCGTACCTAGTGCCCGTATGATCGCGCCGGTATTGTGCGAGCGAGATGGCTGGCACGACAGGGCCTGCTTTCGGTATATTTAGTTGTAATCCAGCTGAGCCCTCCTACGAAATGTAAATGTTATATCAACAATAGGACATAGGCGACTTGGCCAGGTCGTCGCAGCTGATTTAACTATGTTAGTAACGCAACATTAACAGCTTCAGTTTCCGTGGAAATTGTATTCATTGTAATCTTGAAGCAGAAATTGTTGATATAGTTGATGTTACTTCATGATGGAAATTTATCTTATATCTTGAATAAATAATATAATTTTTATATTATTTCCACTAAACTTATTCATTCAAATTACTTACATAAAATCGGTTTCGATTATTCATCATGTGGTAAATCCAAATACCTGATGATTCTTGAAACAGTGTAAAGATTATATTATTTATTCAAGATAGAAGGTGATGATATTCTTAAAAAATGGCCTTGCAACTTGCAAAAGTACACACTTATAGGAAACTGCATTTGTGCTCAAAATTTGTCGGTATAAAGGTTTACCTTCAAAGTACTTATTTCTTTTAAATTATTTTTTACATTATTGCTCTTTTGTCCCTCAAATGGACCATTGACATAGGCGGAAGCAAGTAGGATGGTCAGGTGCCAGGTTTGCTTAGGAACCGGATCAAAGTATTGCAGGGATTTTAAAATTCTAAGTAACGATCTGGCTCTGTAGTGAGGAAGCCAGGCAGTCGCTGGTGACCACTCCGCATGTGAGAGCACGTACAGCCGTCGTCGTTCGTATGTCTGATTTTTCTTGCATCATGTCAGATTCTCTTCCCGTGGGGTAATAATAGTGTGCGTTTGGCTCTACGCACTAACTTGTGTACTGTAAATAGTCTGTACTATATCCTACGCCGTTGGCTTGTCTCTGAACAAAATTCTATCTGGAATACGTTTGAAGCTTGTTTTCGCAATAATAAATTACGAATATAAGTTTCCCACGAATTTTACGTAGCTTAGTCACGAAAGTATTTCCTATTCAAATGCTAATTTTTGATCGATCTGGCGTCGCGATCGATATTCAAACTGAGTAATAATTCGGTTAATTTAAAAGACCAGCTGCTGTCACACACGATCGCCCACCCAATAACGCACTGCCGAATTAGCCGCATCATTGCGTATGCCGAACCAATGGCAAGGTGCTCGCTAGCCGTGCACCGTGACATACAGATAACAACTGACTTTCGCTTCCATGAAACGCAGCATATCACACAAAATTATTCATCCCATGACCAAGCAAGTCGATCTGCATGTGTCAGAACAAAAACCACAAGAAGCACAAGTGTGCTTTAGATCACTCGACCAAAGTCATACTTAACATTTTCTTAACTTTTTTTCATACACTGAGGAGGAGTGTGCCTATATCTCTTGCTCCTACGGTGATATACTAAACGCAACTCCCTCTTTCTGTCTACACTAAGTATTTATACCTTCCGTTGGCCTCGTTTCCGTAAGAATGTCGTCACGCATTCACCAGCTCCCTAGGTCAAGCGTGCCTAAAGAAGTTTTACTTCGAAAAGTAGATAATGTAGTAAACTGTTGGGAATTACAGTCGGCAGTGACAGGTTCCCACGGCGGTAATGTTCACCGGGGGTGAGCAGTGGGCGTCGACGACCTCCGCCCCAGTAATCAACCGTTTAGACCTCAGCGCAACTATGGAATAAACTAATTATCTTACTTTTCTGACTGGTAATTCGTACGGGTGTAATTTGGAAAACACGTTCCGAAATTAGATGGCTAACAAACAACACAAAAGTAAAAAGTCAAGCGAGAGTGGTACTTAAAATTGCTGAGATTATTTACGTTTTGACACCATCGAGACAGCTTAAATTAGTAAGAGGTTGTCCCATGCTGCATTGCAGCGAAATTGGGCTAGCACTACCGGGGGGGGGGGTGGAGTACCTCTCGCTCACTTGATACCGCCATAAAGTGTCATTTAGAGTTGTGAGTAGCCGGTGGCCCATTGGGTGGAGGTGTAAAGGAGGGCTCCGCATCGGCATAGTAATTATGCTGTTGTTCACGGGTTTCATAGAAAGGCTACGATTGCCCTATACTATAAAAAAAAAAAACTGACTTGAAAATTACGACAGTTAAATGTGTTGAGGATTATTTGGTTGCTCACAGCACCCTGTGGTTTCACCTGCGTAATCTCCATACTCTACACATGTTGGTCATCACGTGATGCCTATTTTCCATTTGCAAACTATACGAAATGTAAATGGACGTAATGAAATTGTTATCGATGTAGGTCGTCTAAACTCAATAGACGGCAGTTCATGAAGTACTTGCAAATCGCAACTGACCGTCAACGCAGGTGCAGTTCCTCAGTTATGTGTGTAATTGTATGTCAAGTAATGAGAGAGGTCATTATCAGCCCACCTACATTTGAATTTTACAGTTCACCACTCTCACTCAGTGAAAAAAGCACTCCGATACTTCTCCAAAAGTCCTATTATAACACAACTCTTAATGCAATAATAGGATCTGAGCGTTTGTATGTGAATTCATATGCTCGTGTTACTTACCACGTAGAGCACGCGGGTGCGTAGGTAACAGTTCGTCAAAGGTTAATGAAAACATTTTTATTCAAAAGTATACATAATAAGTTCTTTTTAAACGTCAGAAAATAAATCTACCGGCGGTTCAATTCTGGTCCTTTCTTGAGAAGAAGCGACGAAACAAACTCAATGGATATGCCATCAATTATAATGGAGACTGCGTTAGGTTAGTAAAATATTCCCCTCCCTGGTTCAAGCCTTGTCGTGGCGGTGGGGTTTAGTAGCCTGTGGTGAACCCAGGCGAAGCCACTCGAACCGGAGGAATCGCTCTCGGTACCCCTCTTATAAGAAGAGGGGACCTAAGAGCAACAGGAGTTTGCGCACGGGGCAAGGGGTGACGATGGGAACCTTACCCCATTACACTGTCCCAAGGTCGGTGGGGTTGTCCTGTAATGCTGGGCAACCCCGTCTGTGGAGATGGAGTTGGTCCCTTAGGGGGTTGACTAGCCGTCGAGGTGCCCTGATGATTGTTGTTCCGGGGCACCTCCGCAAAGGCGGTACTGTGGTTTTTGTAGGTATTCGGCAATATAATATGCCACACACACACACCACTGGACCCCGCCCAGGGCCCGTGAAGGCCCCTAAATGCGTGTCCCCGCGTCAATAAAAAAAAAAGATTAAATAAAAATTGATAATTGATGACGGAGACATTGCGTCAAACATGTTCTAACTTAAGGCCAGTATTTCCAAAGAAAGTAATTAAATACCGTTAAAATTAATTATTGTTAACAGGTAGGTATCCTGTACAACATGGGGAATGTGAAGCAGGTACTATTCCTTCCCTATTTTGTTATAAATTTGTAGCAATAAAATAACTTTTTATTTGTTATACGAAATCTAAAAGTAGGTTTCGGCAGAAATTTTGGTGAAAATTCTTTTTACTTGATATAACAATAATCATGTATCCTTTCTCATGTAATAAATGAATCTATGTAACTGCAAGAACGAAAAGGTATGAGGGAAAATGCCGACACCCTAAACGATTTGAAAATCAACACGAAAACTCCCCCATTGGTCAATATTTCCCTCCAAACCGCTGATGTTTTCGTGAAAACCATGAAACAGCAAACATATTCATCTCTCTCTAACACAATCAAATGCTACTCCTATCTCCCTCATGCAGGGGTTGAAACAGGCAAGTCAACGTCAGTAACTTTCTAGTGTAAATTGTTAGCGGACGTTTATATATTTTAATTTTGATAGCCACAATAAGAGTAAGGTTTTGCCCTGGCCAAATCAGTGCTTCTTAAGTTAAAAAATAGTATAGAACGTTCTGGTGTGATTCTAATTTTGAACTTTTTCGCGATGTGTGATTTTGACTATGCTCTGGATGCGACATAAATGAAATAATGAGCTCATGAACTGAAAATGGAATACACTTGGCATATTGAGGAGGCGCGAAGTGAGGAAAACGGAAGAAGACTGTCGGGTCGCAATCAAGGTATGATATGATTTATTTGATTCCTAGCTGCGCCCCGCAGTTTCATCCACGGGCAACCCAACGGAAGCATACATGTGTAGGAATAATTAATGAAAATCGCCAGCACTTCATCCGTTATTTTGCATTTTGTGATGAAAAAAATTAGAAATAAGTAAATATTATCTGCCCTGTAATCTCCTCTCCTTTTCAGTGTTAGTTTCAGCGGCCCAGGCGTTTCAGATATTACTCCGTACAAATATAATGACAGGCAGACAAACAATTTTAAATTAAATTCGAACAGAAAGTTCGTGACTTATTCCATTTTTTCGATTAAAAATTAATTTATTGCAAAATTTTTTGCAGTAGCACTTTCCTTGCGATGATAACCAAAAGGTTATGTACTTATAATTGAACTGATTGTTATTGAATTCAGGGTGAGCATAATTAGGCTGCAAACCAGCAAGAATACTTGGGACTCTCAGAAAGTTTTAGTAATAGTAGCTAGAGATCAAAATAAGTAATGCGCTTCTAGATCGCTTCGTTTTTGGGACACCCGAACAGTCGGCTGCTGCGGCTTCGATTTTGAATCGTATTGATCATCGCCTCTAATGATGTCGTAAGCACGCCCACACGAGCGTGTATAAAAGTGATTTATCGTGAAGACGTTGCTGAAAAAATCTCATGAACCCCTCCCGTTCATATCTGGATTATGTGCGGAATCTCCAGATACGTCATTCGCCGATTGTCTTATTGATTTAAATTTTTCACTGTTCACGTTTTCGTTAAATTTTAAAACTGTACTTCTCTTCACTTATAAATAATTATAATTTCATAATAAATTATATCCAGCCATTTTCTCATACATTAAACCTTTTTCTCGCCACATTTCTGAGTGGGCTGGTATAAGAAGATGTTAGGATATAACTATCAACTGTTGGGACTTTGAAAAATACAATAAACGCTGTTAATATGCCCATGAGCAATGTTCAAAAAACGAATTCCTTATCATTAAAGACATGGACCTTCCATCATTAGGACAGCGACATGGGATGATCTCTATGATACCTATGTCCAAATTATATCAGGAAATGGTGAGAAACACGTACCTATGTGTAGATGCAATTTGAGGATTGCTCTCTATTTTGTGTTTGTGTGTATATACGGTGGTGTAGACCTTTAATGTATTATAGTTGTTCAAAGCCGCGTACAAATTGTCCTTTCAAGTCCTAGGTATGTAGAATTTAGGGTAAAAGGCTGATTACTTTTTGGAATCTCTCCGTAATGAGTCTCAAAATTAATTTATATATTATATTTTCGATCTCTGAGGAATCACTAGTAGATGTTAATTTACGTATTAAAATAAAACAATAAACGTTTATAATATATGTAACTCGTGTATAACGTTCAGCGGGGATATGACGTCTTCGGAAAATCCACAGTTATTTATTAATTTATGGAAGATTCTTTTATTAGTGCATACCGATGTAGTGTGCGATGGAGTAATAATTATAACATAATTATTACACGAGAATTGCCTACTACACTCGTGTGTAGTCCGTGGTCAGCGTGGCATTCACGAGCGCCATATACATCTATAATAATAATCCTAATCTCGTAGCCGAATTGCGGCACTAACACACAATTGCTTAATGCGAAATCAACATGTTTAGTTAATTTTGTTAACAGACACTTTGTTAACATAGCTGATCAGATTCCAAGACGTAGATCCCGAGACATAAATTGTGAAGACGCCGTTAGTGAATCCCCGCTAACAACGACTTGATACAGATTGTGAAGAAGTATATATTACTCTAATGAATGTTAACATGCATAGTGCCGTGGGATAGGACAAGATACCCACTTGTTTTTTTTTAAATTATCACGTGTCAAGCTTCTCCCCATTATCGCTCATAAATGTATGCCTTGCAAAAGCGATTCTTTCCTTCAGCATTGCTACGTTCTATTATAACCCCAGTGTACAATAGCGGATATGAAAATTACATTGACAATTACCATCTGTTTTGACATCTATTTTTAAAATATTTGAAAAAAATCTAAAATTATACACTTGTAAAGTATTTAAATTACTTTGATACAAGCTAATACTCAAGTACGGATATAGCCAAGACCTTTCTACTCCAGGTACGGTAATAGCGCTTGCCTCAGCTATTGTCGATCAAAGTGATAAAAGTAATAAATGTTCAGGGGTGTTCTTGGACTTAAAAAGGGTGTTTGACACCGTACTAATCCCCCACTGAAACTGTTTGTCGACTATTTAAATAATAAATAAACAATAATTAATATTTTAATAAACCATAGGAAAGAAATGGTCAAAATTGGTGACTACACTAGTTCCAAAGAACCTATAACTTTATTTCCATGATACATAAATAATAATTGTAAACTAAGTCTTCCTCAAGCGATAGTACTGCGGATAGTATTCAATGCTACTGTCCCGTGAAGATAGTAACCAAAAACCTCAAAATGGTTTGGCTAGAATGGACACTTGGCTCAAGTCTAATCTACTTATTCTAAACACTACCAACTTTGCTTTACAAAAAGAGCTAGCGCCTTTTGTAAAGCAAAACTCAGCCACAGGGTAATTGACACAATAAAATTCATACGAATTGGAATGCAGTTACTGTTGCATATGTTCAGACTAACTTTGCAAAAAGGCAGTCAAATGGGTTAAGTGCAATCTTGAACCCAGTCACGCCATAAACATTGGTACGAACATAAAAAACATTTTTTTATTGCAATCAACAGTGTGTTAGTTTAATACACAAATATAAAACAATTAAAAATATAAGAAGCTTGTCCGGTCTCCATTGGCTGCAGTACAGTCCTTTGAACGTTGAGGCCAGTTATCAATGCAAGCACGCACTCTTTCCTAGGGGCAAATTTCCACTGCCAATTGTATGGATTGTTTTAGGGACTTCAAAAACTAACCATAAATCATAATCCAGTGGATTAAGATCGGGACCAGACGACGGCTAGTCTTCAGCTCTGATGAAGTCCAATGCTTTCGCTTCCAACCAAGACTGGGTGGACAGGGCCCGACACTGAACCTTGCTATGAGGACCATAATTGATTATTGAACGTGGTGTCATGAAGGGGCTTAACTACATTCTCGAGAATGGTGTCTCGATACACTTGTGTCGATGTTTTGGTAGCTTTTTCACAAAAATATGGCCACTCCTCCATAGCTAACACCCTACCAAACCATCACTGAATTGGGATAATGCCCACGTTGCACTCTGTCGAATAATTGGCAAGCTTCCTTGGAGCTTTGAGCATAAATACGGTCATTTTGTTTGCTAAAATGTTGCTCAACTGTAAAACTTTTCTCATCGGTAATCAACATTTTTCTGTGACCTCCCTTTACGTACCGCTTCAGTAGTTGTTTCAATTTTACCATCCCATTCACCTTTAATTTATCTATAAAGAAATGACCAGTGCATTTCTTGTATGCTGCAAGTCCTAAGTCATCTCTTAATACGCGACACGGTTCTAGGTGCTATTTTAACTTCCCGAGACAAAATCTTTTGCTTTCGGACAGGATTTCTTCGAATTCTTTCCCTTACTGCTTTGACCATCTTTTTCGTACGAAAACTACGTTTACGGCCAGATCTTTCTCTGTCACAAACAGAGGAAGTCTCATTGTACCAATTAATATTCCGGTACACTAACACTTGACTAATACCCAGTGTATGGAGAGTTTTAAAAATTGCGTTTGGCTCCATACTTACATAGTGTAATGCAATCACAGCGACTCTGTTCTCTTTAAAACTGCACTCCATTTTAATTTCGCTAAATTTTAATATCGCTAAATATTGTACAATGTATTAGCGCCAAATTGAGAAAACATAATGAACAAACGTATAGTAGTGACAGATTCCAAATTCAAATATATATATTTTTTTTAATTTTAACTGTGACTACACTAAGCTGAATAATCAGATTGGCATATACACTCAAAATTACTACGACTTTAAAGTAACCTTAACAGATTGCTAAAAATGCAAAATTATAATTACATAGTGATCTTTCTTAATAAAATACTGCCACTTACGCATATGCACACACGCATGTACTAATCACACAACACGTGCACATAAACAGCAACACTCACACATACACAAATGTACGTAAATTTAACTTGTCGTATATATTTCCAATAATACTGTTTAAACATAAGGGTAGAACGGTGGCTCCTGTTACAAGAACTGTTAACATAAAAGGAGGGCATCGACAATGTACGTGTACATGTAGAAAAGACACCAGAAAATAAATGATTTTATTTTTAAAAATATTGCTTATTACAATTATGACCGAGTGTAAATATTATTTTGGTTACCCAACGACTTCGTTGCGTCTCAAGGTCTTTTAGTGTAGACTATCTGACTAAACATTATAAATAGGAAACATTTGTTTGTTTGTTTTTTTGCATCAAATAGGGTCCGAAGTTACTGTACCGATTTGAAAAATTGTTTTACCATTAGAATCCTATATTATCTGCGATGAACACAGGCTATATAACATTTTCTATCTCAATAGTCTAAACAACAGTCCAAGACAAACAACACATGCTAATTTAGTGTTGAATCCAACATTACACCAAATCGCATAGAGCTGAAAATAGTACAAATATTCGAGACATACATGAAATGAATTGTCCTCAACTCTGAAAGATCACAAATTAAGAAGGTTTTGGCGTTTATAAACCAAATGGTAAGCTATATCATAAAAATACGAAGATAAAAATTGTAGGTCATGCAATTATCAAAAAAATCTTCAAATTTTTACGAGAACACTTCTGAGATACCCACAAAAGAGCAAAAAAGAAATCTATTCTTCACAATACACACTTTGCCATTCCCGCTGTGGAATAGTGTATTTGATGCGTTCCCCAGTAGGCCTATTCTACGATCTTTTGTGATTCTGATCAATAGTTTCGGAAATTCTGTCATAGTAAACTATAAAAATTACGAATCGACCTACAAAATTTGAAGATTGTGGGTTCTGCGGTTTAGGATGTGCATATATATCGGACAGTCAGTCAGTAAATCTTAGGCTTTATAAAAAATACATAGACCGAAACCTGTTTCGAATATGGAATTTCCATTTACCTACTCATTTTCCTGTTGTGAAAGCGTTCTTTATAAAAGTTACTTACCACTAGTAACACTAATGACGCGTGTGCAAATTATCTGTGGGATCCCATTTCATGTTCCGAATGTATTCTATAAATAAAATTGGCGCGTAATTTAAAGATAACGTGCCGATAATGAACGTAGTTGGCTATGATTAAAGTTTATTGATTTAAGAATTAGTATTAGTCAGTATCAACATTGTGAATTCCACTAATTAATATTCAACAGGCAATTAGAAAATTCAATCATAACATTATTCTACACACATCCTACTAATATAAATGCGAAAGTTCGTATGTTTGTTATTCATTCACGCAAAAACTATTGTACTGTTTTATTGAATGAAATTTGGAATAGATTTTGCGCAGTTACACTACGACCTCACTGCCTTGGCTAATCGAGGGTGTGCTAGTATATCTACTGGTCTTACGAGTTGTGGACGTACTAGCACACCTCTGCCTACCTCTACGGGGATAACAGGCGTGAAGGTACTTTACTTTCACACTGAGGGGCACAACTATTAAATATACAGAGTTCAAACATTTGTTAAGTGTTCAGGAGTCCCAAAACTTTTCATTTCGCAGCTCAGTTTTTGTTTCTTTTAGTTGGTAACGACGCTTTACCTAAATTTAATAAACTTCTAATTATTCACTTTATTTTCATATACACACAAAAATAAACTGACTATGGCATGGGCTGGTCAGACTCTCAGAAGAACCGGTGGCAGATGGGCCAGTAAGGTTCTGGAGTGGAGGCCGCGTTTAGGACAATGAAGTGTTGCTCGACCGTTCACCGGGTGGGAGGACGATCTCCGTGCAGTAGCTGGTCCGGGATGGATGGGAGTTCATTGAGAAAGGCCTATGTCCAGCAGTCGACCGATAAGTGCTGATGATGATGATGGCATTTGATATGATTAACACCGTAATACGTGTAGTGTAAATAATAACATGCACAGCCATTGGTCTTCATCCTGTCCTCTTTTTCTTCCAAAGAAAAATGTGTGGTACGGTCTCTCGTCTGGTAAAGTTTGTAGCAACTTTTAAAAAGTTATTTTCATTTCTCTCGGGTTGCTATGATTTGAAAAATAGGTGTTGGAGACACGAGAGTAGAGTCAGTGCGAATGAGTGGCGTCTTTACAATAAAAAGGCAGCTAGACTGAATAGAAATTATTTAATACAACACGTACTAGACAATAACGGCACAGTTGTGGGAAGATAGACCACAATATTAAATGAATATAACACGTATGTGCAATATGCCGTGTACACAGCGTGTAATATATAGTGGAACGAATAGTAGTATTCAGTGATCAAACCGTCTCGTTGCTGCGAGTTTATACAACAAGTGTTTGGCAATGGCTAAAAACTAAACGCTAAACTACTATCACTATTTTGTAATTATACAAGTGGCAGTGGGTTTTCTTACAGTCTGCACACGTGTAATCGGACCCTTTTGACGTTTACTGTCGCCCTTAGACATCAACATTAGATATACCGTGTGGATATGCGTTACACTTCTTTCCTCCTTCCCTTTAATGGGCCACCCGCCACTTTAGGGTAGACTCACGTATGATCCCTCCGCCATGCCGGGTGAATTCTGCTGCAATGCAGCGTGGTGGTACTTCTTAATAAAATGGACTACTTCTGGAAAATATATTTGAATACAAAATGTAAGTTAGTTTGTTGTGCGCTGATGTAGTGCAAGTTTTGACACATTCAATCCACATGCGGATTGTTTTTCTACCTATATTTTTCATGTTGATACCTGTTACAACATATGCTTCAGGTCCAGTCTACATACACTGGACGACAACACAGGCGAGATGCGCATCATAAAGCTTTGATTCCCCAGCAAAACTGTTGCCCGCGTCATAAAGTGACTAGGTAATGTTTTTATATTACGCGAATCCGCGGGCGGAAAGCCAGTATCCCGATATTTCCTCTAAATTAATACTTACGACTTTTCCCGGTGCGTAGCTACTATACCAATATGCTCCCACATCGAATTAGTAACGAGTAAATCACCTGCTGTGGGTCTACATTACCCAAATACCCCGGATGAGCGCACACGCGTGTCCCACCCCTGGTATAACTAATTGTTTAACATAATCGTGCGAATGCGATTGATCGTTCAACCGTTAAAACACCTGCACCCTAATTGTTTGGAACTTCACTGCTATAACAATAATAATAATAATAATTCGTGGTCGAATCTTTCGGCTATGGCGTTTATTTTTAAAGACTGGCCAATTAGGCATCAGTGCGGGCTTAAGTGTAAATTGTAGATGCAATCTTTTCCCGCACATTCCAATATGAGGTAGTACGACGTCCAACATGTCCGAAGAGAAACCATTATAATCTTACGTTATATGTTAACAATAATATAATCAGGTAAGCCTTTACCTGGTGATGATAAGTCGAAACCAGCCGTAAATGTAAATTGAAAAATATATAATTGTGGAAAAAGTATATAAAGTTTATATATTTATTCAAGTATTAACATGAATTTCCATCAAGACGTGACAACACATTCGATCAACAATAATGATAATAATAATAATAATGCGTGTGCGCAGGCACAAGTGCACTCCCTGTTCCTTCATTATCCTATGCCGACGTGACGGCAATCCAACACGACTGGAGAGAAATCAGTCGCAGGACCGACGGCTTAAAGTGCTAACCGAGACACGGGAGTGTAGCACCGACAACTTCCCTACCTCGGACTGTTGATAGAAATTGAAAAATCCCAATAACAATAGTAATAATCGTTTATTTCAGATAATATCCGTAGTTTTATAAATGTAAATAGATAAATAAATATAACATATTGCAAATTTTATGTCACCATACCTGAGTTCATAATACATTTTGTTATAACAGTTATTTAACAAACAAAATAACGCATCGTCATCCGTAAACATCAATAAGTAATGTCCGAAGGTGTCGGTGTTATAGAGGCGGTCATGCAGTTCTTTTATAATTCTATTCTCTCACGTACGCACGCACCAGTCCTGGAGCAGGAGGATGCAATACGACGTATGACTATCGCGGTGAAGGAGTTTATTTTCGCGTGTAAAAGCCTGAGGTACTGCAGCTTCGTTTCGACCCCACCAGGTTTGGCATCGTGTGTTGTTATTGTACTCTCAGCGTATAATGAGATCATTTAGAGCATGTAGTTCAAAGCTGGCACGTGTAAATCATTTGACAAAATGTTTTGAAAAGCAGCGTTCTAACATATTTACTACATTTATAGAATATTCGTGTAATCACCGGCCTACAATTAACAAGGCCCTTTGTTGTCTTTCCATGCCAGCGTGATCTCCTAATGATGACCCGCACGTGGTGTAGGCACACGCAGACGCCCCCGTGGACATATACGAAACATGCGCTACATCCCAGACGCACGTAGTGTCGGACAACGATAACAGCACTGTAAGCCAGCAAGTTAACAATCTCATCTGACACGGGACCATCATGCAGTCTGGACCATAGCAAGAAGTGCTGAATCACTATCCATTAGTAAATTAAAGGGGCGGCTTAAGCCTTTAATAAAAAACATCCGTGGACAATAACATACCAACCACTTCCGGGACTCGAATCACTCGCAGGGACAGGTCCTCACGACTGTGGTAGTCCACATAGTATATAATAGTGGAGTTTACTCCTTAATTAACGATATTTAAGGCCCGCGAATGAATAGATATGAGTGGAAATTATATTAGGTCCCTATATATGAAACAGGGCTTTTTTACTGGCCATTTTAATCACGAATTTCTCCTCTTTGGTAAGGAATTCCAAATTTAAATGTGTACAGCTATTTACTCATATATTTGTGTTTCGATGACTATCATTTATTTGTTTTTTCCTCTGTTTTTTTTTCTGTTTGCGTCACTCATTTTTCAAAATGAAAAACTTAAAATATCGTATTATTTACGTACTCGTTCCTCCGTGGCACTAGTGCTACGGAAACGACTCGAAGGGTGAAAGATGTGTAAGACGGTCGTGTTGCAAAAGAAAACACACTTTAGGAATGCTTGAAGTTTGAACCCAGTAAGAGTAGGTTTTATCAAGGTCATTGTTGAATTTTCATGGCAGAACATGTCCCTTCTGAGAAGATCTAAAGACCTGTTTCGTTTTCTGTTGTTCAGTTCAGTTTGTGAGATGATTTATTCTTTCCACAATTCATCGGACTAGCGAAGTATTTTAAATAAAATAAATTGAAAATTTTAACTTCTACGCCTCCCCTTCAC
>JAFELO010000376.1:511833-523428 GCA_017140195.1 Eumaeus atala | reverse complement strand
CCCCCCCCCGATTCAGCCATTCACCCACCTTTCACTTTTGTTCTTCAGCTCTGCGATACATGTTGTAAACAAAGTGTACATACGGGGAATTTCGAAAAAAATCTATTTTATCTTTAATTTTGAACAACCAGATAATTCTTTATTTTTCATTGTTATTGAGTATGAAATATAAAGGACCCGTTCCACAGGTTCCTATTAAGGTCCCGACGTGGGAAAGAATACGGAGGAGGAGATGCTTCACGTTCCAGCGAGGTGATCTCTAGATTCCCACGAAGATATAGAAACGCAGGACTGACGGCTTAAAAAACAGTAGGTTAGGATACAATAAGGGCAAATATTAGAAATTTTGCGAGGAATAACATGATAGTCAGTTAATCAGTTGACAAGATAATAACTGCATCATTAGTAGACGGCCTTAAGTATTAGGTGTGTAAGTACACGAAAGTACACCGTGGGACAAATTGACGGGTCCCGGCTACAGTTCAATATTCATGCGATGATATTTATATTTATGTTATTGCTTGGGAACACCAGTACGTGCAACCGTTTCGTGACCTCCATAATACATTTATTAATAAAAAAGCCACGCATGTGTCTGCGCTGTAAAATATTTGATTTAATCAGTTCTATAGAAGAAAATGAAACAAAATAAAAGTGCTAACATAACGGATGTTCTGATTTTATCCGCTAACCTATAACACTTTACATTTGTGCTAATTCTAACTGATTCACTGACTCGCTGATCATAATTATGGAACTAGTACTACCACTAAGAGAGCCGTAGTTTACCACGGTTTAGTGCTCATACCAAGGGAATCAAAAGCATGATCATGGAAGTTCTGGAGGGCCCGATGAATCTCAAAAACCGTAAGCCAAAATTTTAAATTTGTCGACACACTTTTTAAATATTTTTTTTTTATTAAATGCAAAAGGTCCATTAGGGATATGGGATTAAGGGTGAGGAAGTAAAATATAAATATATAAATATCTTCACCCTATCCGGTTGTGAAAAAAAATTTTACTTATAAACAAACGTAATAAATCCCGAAAATTTTGGCTAGCTGTAACGTTTTCTCGTTAATCATGTATAGCACGTCAACGCAATGAAAACCAACAGTTATTTTCTAAGTGTCCGATGTGTAACACGCCAATAGTGAAAACGATTATTTAACGTGTGATGTGATGATCGTGATCGAATCGTTTTTGTGGTGTGATATAAAAACATCGTTTTTTGTGATGTGATATTTTTGTGTGATGTGATGTATGATTAATACATTTGTGATTTGACGTCGATGTAGGTTGTGAAATTCAGCTTTATGAAGTGTACGTTATGTTTAGTTATTTTTGAGTGTGAGGGAGAAAAAGATTAGTCATTTCTACGACTACCGAATCCCATAAACGTTGGCACCGTCAGATGTTTTAGATATGCGGTGCCCACCTTTACTCATCCTGCTTGCCCGATCTTGGTGTTAACTATATTCCGGGGATTGCACACATTGGCAATCGCTATTCAATCGTAATGCTGCTTCTTAGAAAGTATGCAGAAACAAGGGATGCTATTTCAATATTTCTCCCCAACGTTATATTCCCATTTCATAAACTGCACAACTGAACTTAAACACTTTTCATATAATGAATGATTTGGCGCGAGGATGGCCACAGTTCTCAGTACTATTTCCTTAATTGTCGAGTATAGGGTTTTACGAATTGATTTACTTACTACTCCAGGAGCCATCTGCGTTAGTGGGATACGCGGACGACACACTCTTGATAGTTTAGGGTAATTAATTCAACATCGACTTGGATAAAAAGAAATCGATTACAATTCGCGCCGCACAAAACATGCCAAGTGTTACTAAGAGGTTGCATACAATCGGCACCGATTATAGAACTCAACAACGTGCCAGTATAACACATTATACAAACAGGGGAAAAGGCTAAAGGTAATTTATATGCCTGACGTAAAGTTTTAAAGTTTAAGTTAACAAATTATACTTAAATTATTCTTATTTAAATTAAATATTTAATGTACAGACACACTTTGTTTCGTTATGTGTACAGATGAATGGGTCTTGAATGGTTCTCACATGTTTTTTTTTTAAATTGAATTGATCTATATAATTATACATGATATATAACACTTCAGTTACTGGCTGACTGACACCTAGAAATATGAAATTTGGTACAGATGCTCGTCTCATAATGTAAGTGAGCACAGATAATATTTTTTTGAAATTCAACCCCTAAGGCGGCGGAATAGGAGGGGTTAAGTTTATAATATGAGATTCTGCCGTGTTGTGCTGGTGAACAACGAGCGGTGTGAACAACTGGTTTGATAGTAAACTAGCTGACCACAGCGCGGCTCGCTTACGATATTTTTGTTGCCCAAAATATTTTTCTGATTTTTCTATTTTTTCAATATAGCGGGACAAAAACGAGCACTTGGAGCCTTCTGATAAGACGACGGCCTTCGACGGCCATAGACATCCGCCCAATAATTGTGCAAACACGTTATCATCCTCCCCTCCAATGGGCCAACGTCTACTCACTAAGCTTACGAAACACAACAGTGATGCTGTCATTTTACGCCGGTATCATGTAAGCGAGAGGTACATCGTGCCGGCTCAATTCCGCAGCAATACAGCATACAAAATTCTAAACAAATTCTCTAAAGAGATTAGTTAGTTAGGAAGCTCTCCATTTCCTAACATTTTAGAGTTTATAAAGGACAAATAAACAAATACTAAATTTATATAGTGACTCGGCAGCGCCTTGCTGTGGCTGTTATAATCTAAATAAAATAAACCCTATATTTTAATTTGCACCAAATTACACAAAAATGAAACAAATAATCAAAAACGGTTCAGTAGTTTTGGTACAAATTGCAAGCAAACGTGACATAAGAGTTTACTTCTCGCTCCCTACGAACACTGTCGTTAAGTGAGATGTCGCGTTTCGTGTGGGTGGCTGATGGCCCTTTAGGAGGGAAGGAGGAAAGAAGGCCAACACTACTTCATGACAACAATAATGCGGATGTGTATAGGCGTCGGTAGTCGTCAAAGGCCGCGCAGTATTCGTTCGCCCCAAACAAAAAAAAACCGCGTAGCTTGGACTGTGCCGGCAGTGTCTAGGCAAGGCTGAAGAGGAAGGTCCGACCATGGCAATCAAGCCTTGTCGTGGGGGTGGGGCTCAGTAGCCAGGGGTGAATCGAGACACCATGGGCGAAGCCAATTTAACCGAGGAGGCGGGTGTTCTCTGTACCCCTCTTATAAGAAGAGGGCACTTAGGAGCAGGAAGAGGAGCCGCTCTTTGCACGTCTTATTAGAAGAGGATACAAAAGAGAAAAAGGAGGCGCTGCTTTTGCGCAAGGGGCAAGGGGCGAGGATGGGAACCTCACCCCATTGCACTATCCTTAAGTCGGTGGGGTTATCCTGTGGTGCGGGAACAACTCAGGCTGTGGAGGGGGCATCGGTCCCTTAGGGAGCTGACTAGCCGTTGAGATATGCCTCATGGTTTGTTGTTCCGGGGCACATCATCGAAGCCGGCACTGATGGAACTCGCGGTAGTTTTTATGGGTATGCAGCACTATAATGTGACCCGAGCCCCACACACCACTGGAGACCACCCAGGGCCAGTGAAGGCGCGTAAATGCGTTTCCCCGCGTCAACAAAAAAAAAAAAGCTGAAGAGGAACTGGCCGCGTGTGTTCGTTAATGTCGAGCGGTGTTTCCGTATGCGGCTACAGCTACGTGTATCGTAATAACAACATTTGCGTATACGTCTTTACGTGGAAAATTATACAGCAAGTGAACGGTGACTATGCCGGCAGTGGAGACTCAAGCTAACAGTTTGGCGTGTTTTATTACAGAAGACCGGTGACGTTTTGTTGAGAGGTAGTTGTGCATTTCACCCGAATTAACACGGCACGATAGTGGTAGTATCTCTCGCGCGGATACCACCGCAAAGTGAGAGTTATACTGTCGCGTTTCGTGCGGTTTGACAGCTTCTGGTGGCCCATTGGAGGGCAGGAAGAAGAGAGGGCAGTACATTAGTATAGCAATTATTAGGATGTCTAGGAGCGTCGTTAGGCATCAAAAGAATCACGACTGCTCGTTCGTCCTCCTATAATGTTTAAAAACCAGGGTAACAAGTCTGTCCGAATAAGAAGTATGCGGATGTGTATGGGCGTCGATGGTCATGAAAAGACTCGACTTTGTGCGCTTAAGCTATGATATAAATGAATTAAATACAATTACTCGCAGAACTTTTTTTTCGATTACCACCAAAAATAACACGCCCTAAAAATATATTTCACATAGAAAAGACAGGACAAAGGCCCGCCAACGTGCGCCACTTCACAGCGTGTATCTAAAATCAATTATTTTCAATACACGCTGTGAAGTGGCTTCAATTAAATTGACTTATTTTCGTGCTCTCTCTTTTCTTAGAGGGAGCGAAACTTAAGAAATTACATGTACGAGGGTGGATCTAAAAGTTCTAAGCCCGACCAAGAAAATGAAAGAAAAGTGGATCTAAATTTATTTTTATTTTTCGACATAGTCTCCATCTAGTTCAACACACTTCTTCCACCTGACCTGCAACTTGTTTATCCCCTCGAAAAAAAAAAAAGATTCCGGAAGGTCGGCGAAATATCGTTTACTGCGACTATCACCTCATCTTTGGTCGAAAATTTCGAGCCACCCAAATGTTTTTTTTAAATTTGGAAATAAATGAAACTCCGAGGGGGCTAAATCCGGCGAATAAGGTGGGTGGGGCAGCAATTCGTAGCCACAATCACGGATTACAGACATTGTTTCAACCGAAGTGTGAACACGTGCATTGTCTTGAAGAAACAAAACTTCCTTACGCAACATTCCCGGCCCTTTTTCTTTTATTTCTTCCCGGAGTCTTCGTAAAAGGTTACTATAATAACTAGAATTTATAGTTTGACCTTTCGGTAAATAATCTACAAAAATAATGCCCTTCGCATCCCAAAAAACAGAAGCCATAACTTTGTTAGTCGACAAAACGACCTTAGCCTTTTTCGGTGTAGGAGAGTCTGATCTTTTCCACTGTTTGGATTGTTGCTTTGATTCAGGAGTATGGTGGTGAACCCAGCTTTCATCCATGGTAACAAATCTAGACAAAAAGTACTCGGGATCAGTCTCAAAAAGTTCCAGACAGTCTCGCGAAATTGTGTATCGAACTCGTTTTTATTCAGCTGAAAGCAACCTCGGGACCCAGCGAGCAGAAGCCTCATGGAACCCCAACTCTTCCGTTACTATGTGTTGCACCCGGCCATAACTAATGTTTGTTATCTCAGCTATCTTACCAATGGTCAAACGTCGGTCACCCAGTACGAGATCACAAATTTTATCGATGTTTTCTTTCGTGGGAGAGGATGTAGGCCTTCTACTCCTAGGATCATCTTTAATGCTCTCACGACCGCGCTTAAACTCAACTACTTCTTGACACTGGAATACGGAGCAGACTCCCCCAAAGTGCTCACAACATCTTGATGGGGTGTCTTTTGTTGATAGGCCTTTTTTATTGAGGTACTTAATGACTTCACGATGTTCAATTTTCTCCATTATTGAAAATTGCGTCAGATTGCTTCAAACAAATAATCACATAAAATTTATATTGTGCAGTATCGGAATAAAACTGCGCACAATACATCAATATGACACACACTAACAAATGACGGTAGATTTAAAAAGATGTCATAGCTCCATGTAGGTTAGGCCACGAACTTTTAGATCCACCCTCGTATCTAAAATATACAAACATTTAGATTAAGACTAATAAAATACATCTACGAACATCAGAAAAGGGAGGAAGCATTAAAGCTTTATACTAGTGCTTTTTAATTTCTGATATGATTTATAAATGTATGCTTAATGCCAACTATTTTGCCCAATATTTTAGTAGCCGTTACTTACCTTAAATAAATCTGCAAAATTTGTCCGTGCCATGCAATGTTGTCAGTTTTGATTCTTTTTCACTTTTATTTACTTGTTTATTTTATTATTTTATTTGTTTATTGTGTCATGACTACAATGTCTAGTGTGTACGCAAATAATATTTCTCAACATGTGTACTTGCTTCGTAATCTCACTAAATGGTGCCAACAGAGGACCAGTGCTGGTATAAATCAGCAGAATACTGAGTTGGTACCAATTTGTGTCGCTCGACGGTTATATGTATAATTATCATAATCTTGTATTACTTGTATGTACTTGTGTGTGTGGTCCACAAATAAATTATTCTTTCTTTCTTTCTTTCCTTCTTCATATACCTAATGTAGATTAATGTTACTATTTCCCTAAGACCCAGTAGAATTGCAACCATCTCTTAGCTTACGTTCTAAAATTATAAATAATGTACGTTCTCAGTGAGAATCAAAGGAAATAATTTGTAATAATTTATTGTGTAATTTGATTATTTGTTGTTTATTCTGGAATTATTTCTGTATTGTTTACCAAGTAAATCAATAAATAAAAGAGATCGTGTCCGATCAATCAGTACTGAGACACCAAGGGGTCTTGCGACGCTGGTTTCTCGATTGCATCTTTGTCCTGTTCCCGAACGCTTGCGAATCGCACGAAAATCTTAATAGCTTTATATTCTGACTAATGTGATGTCTTATCTTCGTGCAGAATTTCTGCTTCAAGTATGCTAGTTACAATTAACTTTTTGGCGTATATTGATTGAGTCGTTCAGCAGTTGGGGGGAATCAACCGTTAAAATCAGTAAAATTTGGTTGAATATTTCCATCAATACGTTATGATATATGGATAGTTGCGGAAAATGAAAGGCATATTGCTAACAATAATATGCTTGCACGCGCTCCTTTATGTGGTAGGCAGAGAGAAATGAGTCACACGTCCTTAAAATACGAGGGTGGATTTTAAAGTGTTCGGCCTAACCAATAAACATCACAACTAATTATCGCACACGTTTCGAACTTCACATAATTCGACATTGGTATTATAGATTTGATTTTTAGAATTGAATGAATCTGTTTTAGGCCGAGTACTTTTCAATCCACCCTCGTATGTGACTTGTTTCCTCCATCTTCAATGTTCCCTTCATAAAAACACGCTGGTTGCAACGACAATCTGTACATGGTGATATGTCAGTCTCGATCTTCCGCGGTGCCTCCATTATTCCACATTCGCACTGTATTGTACATGTATTGAGCATTAAGCTGTGACGAGTCAGTGGTACCCCAGTCGGGGTGAGTTTTAAATTTCACATTACCTCTGAAAACAGTTCACCTGTTTTGGTGAGCATATTACTAAGTCAACGAGTAAAAAAAAAAAAAACTTGCCAGATAGCGGGTATTTTGACGGTAAGACAGCGTCGGCTAGTGGCCAATAAACTTAATGCAGGGATGAACGATACTAGGATAAATATCTGTACGGCATGTGTAGTTCGTCAATTTGAACTCGCCCGGCGTTTCAGATACGTGAGATCTTGAACTCTCTGCGCCAAACTTTGAGAATGAGACACTTGCCTAGCTGTGGAACTTTAGTTTCATGTTGTATTACATTAACAGGCGTTTGATGTTAGGGACCGAGATGACATTTGTCAACCCTATAAAGTTATTTTCTTTTAGTACTTAAGCTTATGTAGGGCAGTGAAAACAAGCACATCTACATCCAAGTGCTGTGTCAGGGGTCGAAAGAGAGATTATTTTCAAGTCTAGAGGTACGAGAGCCCTCTTCTTCCCCGACTGATGTCGGGTGCAACTCGTGCATGGTAACTGAAATGGCCTCGGCGCGGATGTGATGTTTGGCTCAAGGACAGGATTGTGACCGGGGGGCTATCCACCCTTCATCTGACGGGTGCAAAGGCTCGCGCGGGGTATTCTCGGAATACCTGTACAATGGAGTTATTTGAGCTAGGCAAGTTGCGGGTTGTATTGGTGTTAGTTTTTGCTCGAAAATGTCGTTCGGAGCGTTCGAAGTCGGAGCGTGTGTGCTGTTGTCTGAATTGACGTGTGTGGGGTTGTAGCGTATGTTTCGCGTACGTCCCCGGGTACGCTATTAGTTCCAAGTTATTACTTCCTAGTATTAATATGAAAATATTGTTCTGCTTTCAGGTCCGGGACTGATAGACGAGTTGGAGGCGTTCATGGCCCCCGTCGGCGAGGGATGTTACGCTCCCCCGGCCCTGGACGCGCGCCGCATTGGGTGTGTATAACCTTCCTATGTACATATAATAGCAGATCTAAAATACGCAGTGGCACTATTTCTATTAATAGTATAAGGGGACAAACTCACAGACGGAGCCATCCATATAATTGTTATGCAGATGTGTTGCCCTTCTCCCTACACCCCTCCAACATGCTACCGGAAACTCACAAACCGCACGAAACGCGACAACATAGCTGTCACTTTACGGCTATACCTTGTGAGCTAGGGGTAGATAAGTACCAATTATTTTTTAATCGCTCGCACCGGCCAAATGCAACATGACCACCTTTTACTTAAAATTCAGAATGCTGTCCCACTGCTACAAAAGTAATCACAATCGGAGAATTTTCTTTAGGTTTTGAATGAAATTCTTCTTCTTCTTCGTCTTGATCATTGTGTGGGATTTTACAGGCCAATAAATGACGATTTTTACGGACCAGCCCCAAACACTTTCGTTTAAGTGCTATTAACTTTTAACCAGTCCGTTCAGTTAACTTCCGTTGCAGTTCAAATACAAGTGATGTGTTGTTAAAATTGGTTGTTACTCTCCTATTGTACAGAAAAATGGTACAAATATAAATATAAATTATGGTAATTATTTGTAGTTTCTTGATGACATCTACTGGTTTTGCAAGTACCACATTGTAAAGAAATTCTCACTCTCAACATATCATTTATGTACATACATTTTATGTGTGATGATTTGTATTGTTTAATATAGATCAAGAAATAATTTTTTTTCAGGGGCCATCAGTTACCAGAAAGTCCGCCAGATTCCGGCTCAGAGAATCCATATAGTCCTGAAACCCAGGTCTCCCACACGATAGCCGTCTCGCAAACTGTTCTGGGCACAGACTACATGCTGGTCCCAGAACATATCGCAAGCCACGAGATTTTGAGCCAAAATGATTATATTTACGAAGAGTTGAAAACTGATAACATAGATCATGAGGTGTTGAGGAATAACCTCAATGATGTCGTGGTTCTACCTGAGGATAATATAGATTTAGGCCTGAGAACGGTGAGACATGATCTAGGGCTAGACCAGGCGTACAGGTATAACCCGATGAGAGTGGATATGCCGGAGCTGGACCAGGGCATCATAAATCCACAGCTGGTCGCTCTAGAACATGAGTCTATGACGCCGGTGTACACTAGTCTCCAGGAGCCCAATGGAAAGAAGAGAAAATTGACCCAAGATGGAGGCTCTCAAGTGAAATGTGAACCAGGTAAGTTTTATGATGGTTTCTATTAAAGTCCCGGTTAACCCTTTCTAGGTTAGAAATTTACTGGCAAATTAACACCACAGGTTCCAGTTAGAAGCTTATAATGAAGCATTTATACTTGTGGGGTAATGACAGGAGGTTAATGATGATAACTTGTGAACCGGCCTTTAATGTTTACATCTTATTAGTCTGGAAACTAAATTATACCCATTCTTATTTCCAGTTAATATCGGTAGACCCTCAGACTGCCGAAAGACGTGACAATGCAACATCATCAGAACACCTATAATTAAGACCTGCAGCTCGCAGCGCAACTTCCGCTCGTAGCGTTGCGTAACTGTGCTACGAGTGAACTTGGCTCCACATAATGGCTACGTAATATGTTGTTGACCCCTATATTTTTCCCCACCATCAAAGTCTTACACCGCTATGGAAGTTTTCGCTCCAAATACATGTTCATTAGCGGGGAGGAGAAAAAGAGGGCAATACATCACGTATATTTTACGGATGTTCATAAGCGCCAGTAGTCGTAAAAAGGAACTGCTTGCTCGTTTGTACTCCCATACTATAAAAAAAAAAATTCGCCTAAAGTGCACCCTAGTTTACTCACTGTAATAATATTAAGATATTTCTTCATCAGCTGCGTTATCACCGGACATTGTGATAGTGCGCCCGCCGCCGTCCGTGGACGGGTCGGAGGCGGGCGACGACACGCCGCTGCAGTGCATCAGGTTCAGCCACTTCCAGCAGAGCACCTGGCACACACTCTACGACTGCAACTTGAAGTTACTGTGAGTAAAGTCCAGGGGGTGTGTATCGTACACACTTTAGCAATGAACCTTTAAAAATTTTTTTTTCGAAGTGACCTAGTATTGTTCGCTATGCTATTGCATTTGCTTGTACACTTCAAAGGACTAGGGAAGATTTTTGTGTATTCTAGTTTAGGGTGACGAAAGGGGGACAGACCCCCCTTTTTCCCGCAGATGGGAAGATATGTACCGGGTTGATAAGGAAACGTGGATAAGGATAATTGAGCTCGTTTATTATTTGGCTTATCTAAGGAGGCCGGCCTCCTCCCCCCCTCTGATGGTAGTTTGTTTTCCGCTCGCCAATACGTCTAAGCGAAGAATAATTTATTATTAGAGCTCTCGAATGATCGCGTGGTTTTATGATTTTAATAAATCTAATGTCTCTTCTTACGGATATGAACCTAAGCTGTGTAAGCTGTAAGCTGTGTGTGAGTGAGTTATGCTGTTAGTCAGCGGTTATAACTGCAACTTATATGTAAGGTCTTCTTTTAAATGTCAATAGTCATTTTCTTCTTTAAAAAGAACTATGACAACAAAATTACTAATTATGTTAGGGTAAATAAATACAAGAGTCTGTCGGTATAGCTTCTACTGTTAAATAAACATCAACATAGGAGGACAAATGAGCAGTGGGAGCCTTTCTACGACCATCGACGCCCATGAAATCAGCATAATGACTATGCCGATACTCGCCCTCCTTTTCACACCTCCCCGTCCAAAGGACCACTGGCTACACACAAACCCCTCAAAACACGATACTTTCCGGCGGTATCAAGTGAGCGAGAAGGACCTGCCAGGTTGTGTCCGCCCAATTCCGCTGCAATACAGCATGGCACAACTAAATCTTATTTTTCTTAATATACTTTATTTGGTATCCTTTCATATACATAAACTCATATTGATGACCTCGTCATGATAGAACAATAGAAATAGAAGAATTGTGTTACTCGACTTACTGATTGTTTGTATGGTTTTACAGCCCACCGCTTTCGTACCTAGTGGGGGCCGATAAGGGCTTCAACTTCTCGCAGATAGACGAAGCGTTCGTGTGCCAGAAGAAGAACCACTTCCAGGTGACCTGCCAGATACAGATGCAGGGGGACGCACACTACGTGAAGACTCCGGACGGGTTCAAGAAAATCAACAATTTCTGTATACACTTCTATGGTGTTAAAGTGAGTACTTTACATCCACTATAAATCTAGGTAGGTGCGCAGGTACTAGGTCCGTTTTAAAGAGAATCGTGTGGCTGGAGAAGGAGGAAACACAATTGCTTATCTAAAACACGAAACAATTTAAGTATGTAGTGTAAGTGGGTTAACATGTTCCCTGTTGCAGCCTAAACGATTTGACGGATTTT
>JAFELO010000376.1:438735-509365 GCA_017140195.1 Eumaeus atala | reverse complement strand
CCCATAGTAGGTAGTTAACATATAAAAGGAGGACAACACTTCGGCATAGTATTTATGTGTACATAGTATAGTGAAAAAAAATGAATAAAAAAATGATAGTTTGTATTTATATTTGTTATCTCTTTACGCAAAAACTATTTAATGAAATTAGGCAAATATATTAAAATCTTATGCACCTCTTTAGGTTCAACTACGACCCGTCGTTCGCGGCACACTCGGGGCTGGTGGGCTGGGACCCGGCCGGCGATGCCGACGAGACGGGCGTATTGGCGCAAGAACTACGCGCGGTGTTGCCTGACGCGGTGAAGGAGGCGGGCGATGTCACCCTGCCCAACGGTGATACCATACCCAAGTTTCTCGTCGTTAACAAGGTGGGTATTCACTTTGCACACCTGTACGCACAAGTGTTGCGTGTTTGTACACGCACACACGCACATGATCAGGATGCACCCGGGTGGGTTGGTACAAGGGTAATGAAGAAACACTTAATATGGCTCGCTTTAGCTGGCCTTGTTCTGTATATTTGTCACTTACACCTAATACCATTCCTTTTTTTTGCTATTTTTGACTTGTTGTATTCTACAACAGGATCGAATCTTCATGGAAAACCTGGGTGCAGTTAAAGAGCTGTGCAAGGTGACTGGGCACCTGGAGTCCCGTATCGACCAGCTCGAGCGGATCAACAAGCGCCTGTGCAAGATCGGCGTGCAGCGGCGGGACAGCCAGCGTTCCAGCGGCAGCGAGGGTTAGCACCTACAATTTATTACCATTGATCATTAAATATATCTATAGGTGATGCTGTGGTGCGCCACTGATGCCACTCAAACATCTGATGTTCGGACTAACTAACCTAACCTAACCCAACCAACGGAAAGTATTAATCCGGGCGTGTCCACCATCACCAACATTCCGACGTTTGCTCATTTTAAATTAAAAAAAATTGGATACATGTATCTGTATCATGGATGGCTGATAGTGGTAGTTGGTCATTGACACCACTTGAAGTAGCAGTTCCTTGTGTATCAGTCATCCAGTTATGAAGAGATCAGTCATAATTTGCGTAGTCGCTTTTTAGGCCTCTTCAGACATTTTAGATGGATATCGGTAAAATTACACACTGTCCTAATTGAAATGAAATCAATCCTATCATATATTAATAGTATAAATGTGGGAGTTTGTATGTTTGTGTTATACTCTTTCATGCGAAAACTGCTGCTGCGATTTGGATGAAACGTCATGGCACAGATACGGATTATAATCTGGAAAAATAAAAAAATGCATAGACACACGTGATTACTAGATTCCATGTATATAAGATTACTTTTCACTCTTTGAATCTTCATAACAAAACGCAACCTAACTAGCTCAATAGTTAAAAGTTTTTTTCATAAATTAAGGATTTCAATGAAAATAATTCTATGACTTTCAGATTCGAGGTTCTCCGGCATATCAAACATATCAAAATCATTTTACAGCGACGGCAACATTACCGTAGATCAAATACGCGACATAGCGAGGAGTATACGCAGACAGGAGTGTTGTCACAAGCTGAGCCATAACTCGCCGAAGTTCACACGGAAACAGTGCAAACATTGTCAAGGGAACAACTCTAAATACGGAAAATATTATAATTATAACAAAACAAGCGTTCGATATTCAAACAAGTCGGAGAAGAACGAAACGGAAAGCAACTATCCCACTTACGTCAGCACGCTGGATTCAAATATAGAAAAGTTTCCAGACGATAATTTTAGCACGATATCAAAGAAAAAGGACTCTTGTCTGTGGCTCAGAGATGACAGTATATATGGCAACACTAAGCTACCGTTTTGCTGCCGAAAATATAGATACGGGGATCCCAGTGGTGAATTAATTTCTAACAAATTTCTACAAATTATTATAACAATATTAATTTTCGTCATGGCCGTTTGGTGAGTACTTATTTTGTTTATCAATAATTATAAATACTAAAAAAGACAGCTAATACTCCAGTTGCTGGTTAACTCAGGTCTGAATTAGACCTCTACCGAGGTTCCAGTCTTGTCTTGGTGGTTGGGCTTAGTTGATGGGAACTTCACCCCATTGCACTGTCCCAAAGTTGGAGTTGTTTTCCTGTGGTAAGCGGCAACCATTCTGTGGTTCCTTAGGGGACTGACTTGCTGTCCGTGTCATTGTACTTTCTGGGCGCCTCACCAAAAGCGGCACTGATTGCACTCGCAATGGTTTCTATGAGTACTCGGCAGTAAAATGAGCCGCGAGCCCCGCACGCCAATGGAGCTCACTCAGGGAGGTTACGGCGCGTAAATGCGTTTCCCCGCGTCCACAAAAAAAGGCTCGACTAAGATGAAAATTCGTAGTGAAAGCCTGAACCCTCAGCCCCTGAGTCAGAATCCTGGCGTTTGTTGCGAATGCCTTCATTACTGTTTAAATTCGTCAATAATTACCAAGTGTAACGCCTTTTTGTGTTTGTGGATGTACAATAATACTTCATTTCCTATACGCTATGCGTAGGTACGACGCCCATATTAATGTACACTTGTTATGTCTACACATTAGTGTATACTTATATGGGGCGTTTCAAATACTTGAGGATAGATTTTTTTTTGGCAGTTTGATAAGACTTCTTGCAACGTAATTTATCGCTCGTGTCACGGGTGCGCCCCGCTTCTACCGCGATGTGCATATTTGCGATAGGTATAGCAATTATAAAGTTATCGTATCGCTTAGAAAAAGTAACACATCGGCAGGCAGGCCACAGTGCACATTTTTCCACGTTTATCTGAAGCTAAATATAATTTAATTATACAGAAATATTGACGACGGGCTGGCTCAGTTGGTAACGTGGCGGTTAGTCGCGTGTTACGCCTGAGGTCGCGAGTTCGAATCCCACCTAGGTCATGGATGTTTATTTACGTATTATATGTATTCCTATATTAAAGAACTTAAATATATAACATTTCTTAAATTTATGATAGTATTAAATATATTCCCGTTGCCTAGTACCTGTAACATAAGTCCTTACGGTACCTACCACAGGACTGGAATAACGGGGTGCTAGCTGACTACTACCGTCGCCCATAGATATCCGCATTATTGTCATCTGCATAACATGGGCGTTGCCCTTCTGTTCTCCTCCTCTTCACTAGGCCACCATGCCACCTCTTAATTATAAAAGCAGCTCTTTAAATTATACACACATTCCAGCCTGGTGGTGATGTCAGCGCTATACTTCCGCGAGCACCAGCAGCTGGTGAGCCTACGCGAGGGCCGTCTGGAGAAGTTGGCGCGCGCGCCTTCCTTCAAACAGCGACCCACGGACCACAATCAGATACAGGTACTACGACCAGATACAGACCTGGGCGGCTTTCTGCCTCTCCCAGGTGCAATACTAACACTACCAGATGTATCTTCCGTGACCCATGACCGGATAGAGGTTCCGCCACAACCAGATACGGGCGACTCTCATCCAGATGAAGGTATCGCTTTGATAGAGTACCGGTACCTAATTTACCTAGGGTACAGGTATTAGTAAGAGATTGTGCCGCTGCATTGCAACGAAATTGGGCCGGCACGACCGGGGAGGTACCTCTCGCTCACTTGGTACCGCCGTAAAGTTACATCTGCGGTGTCGAGTTTCGTGTGCTTTGTGAGTAGCCTGTGGCCCATTGTGGGGGAGGGGGGGGGGTTGTGTGAAAAGGAGGATAACATTGGCATGGGTAGTCGTAGAAAGGTTCCGATTGCTCGTTTGTCCCCCTATACTATTAAAAAATCCTACCGCCTCGGTCAGAGACGATTACAGAGACATTCTCGAGCAAATGACATGGACAGGTATAGCCGCGGCCAGATATATGTATTTGTCGACCCGATACGCATGTATGTATAAGAGAAGGGGACACACGACCGGACAGGTACGACTCGACCAGACCAAATACCACGACCTGATACAGGTACCAACTAGCCGCCTCCAACACAACTCCAGACAGAGCAATCAGCCTCACGAGGCACTTGCCGCGCGAGGAGACTGTCAACGAACGAACGAGCGTGGCGACAGGCAAGACCGAGCCGTTTTGTTGATTTGATATAAATATGGCAAGAAAATACGCGAGAGCGTCCAGACTGCGCTGCGCTGACGACCGAAGTGCCTTTGAGTAAAATGATAGCGCGCTCGGCCGAGGCACGTTCAGATTGGGGACTAACCGCGCTGCTTCTTTTGGCAATTGCCTCGCGAGCCTGCTCGCTATATGGGCACACGCACAATGGACGGAAATGTCGTGTTACATTATAATATTTTTTATCATTTATAAGGCCATTAAAAATTGTAGCTTCATGGTGTTAGCGTTTTTCATAAATCAGACATTTCCCATTACGGATTACTTAGCTACAAATTATTGTTTCCTATGTTGCATAGTTTGGTTTACTGAATATACTGAAATACTCTTTAATAAATGTTTTTTTATATATTAAGTGGAGGGTTTTATGTATACAGTCAAACATAGCATAGATACTTGAGGTGTAGTGGGAGGCTAAGATCACATAATGAAACATCATATTATTTTCAGAACTTGAAACTTTCACAACACATACCCTTGAAGAAAACTGCTAAAGGTATATATTTTGTTTATTTTTGGCTACATTTTGTGAGTTTTGTAAGGGCTTGCGCTATTGTTGCATTGCAACGTAGTCGGGCTGGCACGCCTATATAGTAACGTGATTTTTTAACATTAATGAGTAAATGTCACAGATCTGGGGCATTCCAACATACAACACCTTATTTAACCAGTGATAATTGCCCTTCCTTAGGCTCAGAACCTGCCTCGCTTCACGCCGAATCCAGAATTCCATATCCGATAGGTAAGTTCACAAATTAACCCCTCCTCTGAGATACAAAACGTACACGAACGGAATTCACATTTTATATTTACATATGTAGCGACAATAAAACATTATTCACGTGACACTGTGTCAAGCTGTTTATTTAAAACAGCCAAATACTATTTGTTATGTTACAATGACTTGCAAAGTTGGTACTTATAACATTGATTAATAATAATATAATATAATATCTGTGGACTTGACATACCACGTTAGCCTAGTCCCGTGGTAAGTACCGCAAGGACTCGTGTTACAAGTACTAGGCAACGGGAATATTATATATTATGGAAATACATATATAAACATCCCTGACCTTGGCGGGATTCGAACCCGCGACCTCAGGCGTAACACGTGGACTAACCGCCACGTTACCAACTGAGCCAGCCGGTCGTCTTACCTGACGGCTAAGTAAATATTGCGAAGCGACGACCAGTTTGACCCGCCTGACGTTTTTGTAAGAGGTGGAGCCATACTGCATGGCAGCCTAATTGGGGGCGCTACCGGAGACTTACCTCTCGATTAGATCACCGCTGCGGAGGGACATGACCTGTGAGTAGCCGGTGGCCACTTGAAGGGAAGGAGGACAGCTCATTTGCATAACAATTCTGTCATTGTTTATGGGCGTCGGTAGTTTTCAGCAGGGACTGGCTGCTTCTTGGACTCCCTATAATATACAAAATCGTTGTTAGAGTTATACAACAGTGTGCTGGGATTGAAAGCGCACACACCAGGTCTGTGTGCTTGAATATTGATGTTAATTTCTTGTGGTCTCTGTTGTTAGCATTCATTACTATTCATTATTTTTAATAGGTAATTAATTTATAAATATTTATATACTCACATTAAACATACGTTTATATATAAATATTAAACAACAGTTAGGTATTTTTTCCGTTATAATACCACTATCGAGATGTTGTATTAAAATTATAATAAATCATATTTTTTGGGTGCCTATTATTTAGGTTTAGATTATAATAAACCATATTTTTAGGGTACCTCAAAGTTAGCCTTACACGATAACTGCGTTGTCTCTCAGTGCCTGTCTGTGTGTCATGTGTGCACGCGCTCGCAAAAGTTTAAGTTTGTCAACTTATAATTATTATTATAGCATGTTAAAGTTGAGCGTTGAGCGTGGCCCGTACTGTACTCGCACTTCTCTGTGGCCTAAGTGGTGTGCATCATTACATGAAGTGTCCGACGAACGTCTTATTCCTCGTTGCTAAATGCCCTACAGTTGTTTTAGTAAAGATTTTTTGGGTTCCGTAGTTTTTTATTATGCTTACACTTTGTAAGATATTAGCTTCTAAATTTTTCGTTTGCTCGTACGTAACCCTCCATAGGCAAGACCGACACGCCATGGGCCGGATTTGTTACTTATTAGAGTAGGTTTAATGTTAGCATTATATAAATTACCCATCGTGTAGATATAATTTTTTGTTTTTTAATATTTATTTACACAAAATTCTTATTTTTCTTTTTGATTATTCACTTAAGAAAAGAGCCTACTTATCTCTAAAAGGCCGGCAACGCATCTGTGAGACCTCTGGTGTTGCGGAAGTCTGTGGGCGTTGGTGATGACTTACATACACGTGGCTCAACTGCTACCTATGCTATAAAAAATAAAAATGAAGAGTCTATAATGATCTGAGAACACCTTGATCCCCTGGACTCCGATATCCTGCAGGAAAATATGCGTTATTATGTCAATTGTGTTATAAAATACTTGGTACGGCCAGAGGTACTGTTACTATTAAAAAATTAAACAAAAAAACACATTTGAATTTGGAATCTGTAATTTTTATACGATTCAACAATTGTGTTTTCTCATTTTGGCGCCAATACATTGTACAATATTTTGTTATGTTAAAATGGAGTGGGGTGATAAATAATCACAGAACAGAATCATTCTACTCCGTGATTAGTTATGACCCCACTCTCCATTAAATCTCCATACACATGGTATTAGTCAAATGTTTGTGTACCTGGCTACTAATGGGTACAATGAGACTTCCTATGAATGTGACAGAGAGGGATGTAGCTGTCCAAACGAGAAAGGTGATCATAGCAGCAAGCGAAAAATTCGAAGAAATCCTGTCCGAAAGCAAAAGATTTTATCTCGGCAAATAAACTAATAAATTAAAGATGAATAGGGTGGTAAAATTAAAACAACTACGAAAAAGCGATGAAGTGGTACGCAAAGGGAGGTTGCAGGAAACATTTTAACAAACACAACAACTGTATTTATGCTCAAAGCTCTAAGGAAGCCTCCCAATTAGTCGACAGAGTGCAACGTGGGCATTATCCGACTTCAGTGATGGTTTGGTAGGGTGTTAGCTTTGATGGAGTGACAGACATATTTTTGTGAAAAAGGTATAAAATATCGGCACAAGTGTATCAAGATACCATTCATGAGATGGTAGTTAAGCCCCTTTATAACTCCATGTACAATAACCAAGTGTGGTCCTTCCAGCGAGACTCGTGACCAGATCATAAAGCTCGATCGACACGATCTTGGTTAATAGGAACGTTCCGGACTCGATCAGAGCTGAAGACTACCCTTCATCTAGTCCCGACCTTAATTCGCTGGATTATGATTTGTGCTCAGTTTCATAGAATGAAGAAGAAGGCTCTAAATGCCACGGTAATTTGGAGTCCCTAAAACAATCCCAATGGAAAGAGCGCGTGATTCTTTTGATAACCGGCCTCAACGTTTAAAGAACTGTATTAAACCCAACGGAGAAGGAACACTTCAAATAAGATTTTTAATTGTTTTCACATTTTTAATTGTTTTATATTTTTGTATTAAACTAGAACACTGTACAAGTAATAATAGTTATTCGCAATTAAACATTTCTTTTTCTTTATTACAATATTTATGGCAAGACTAGGTATATCTATGTCTTGAACAGAGTGTACAGATCATTATATCTGTGTACTGTGGATTAAGTCGATTACGTTACGTCGTGAGGTGCTCTACACAAGTCTCGCGTCGTGGTTGACTGTTGTTCGCAGCAAATAAACCAAAATATATAGAGCGGCGAGTATTGTTTCTGCACTGATGAGCAACCAGTATAAATATTAAATCACTACAATATAATATATTATAATTCGTAAATGAAGTGTCCCGTAGACCTGATAGGTTTGGTGGATTGCTCACCGCATTGGAAATGTTCATGACCCCGAGTGTACTAGAGGTCATGAACTCGTCACGTGACGATCAGCTGTGGTGCGATAGGTTTGAACGGAAAATTTACGTAGTTGTAGACGTTTTTTAAATATTTATTTATTTAATTCTTATTGCTAATTGGCCAATATTAGATTGTATCGAACTATTATTTTCGGTAACCTATTAGTATACGTGCCTAAAAGGAACAACAGGGTTTTTGTTACATATAGTATAGTACAAGGGGGAGGGGGGGGGGTGGCAACTTCTGACGACCGACGCCCATAGAGATCCGCGTTATTGTCTTGGAGGTACGTTTTCACTCCTCATCCCCTCCAATGGACCACCGGCTGTCACAAATCGCACGAAACGCGACAGCACGGCTGTCAGCGGTGTCTGTACGAGAGGTGACTCCCCGTCGTGGCGGGCCAATTCGGCTGCAATACAGAGATAGTGCTATCTCTACCTCTTACTAAAATCTTTATAGATATCCGCATGACTATATCGTTTACGGATGCGACAATTCATCCACGGAATACCGTGAGTATACCCATGCTGCAGTGTGGCACTACAGACGGTACCTCTACCCCACTACTACCTTACTTAAGCTGTAACTTGGGAGTCTGCGGCGCTTTTGGGCTACAAAGTAGGAACCTGTAATATTACCTCTAAAGGTGCTTAACGTGTAATTTGTGTTTGGTGTAGAGAAAGGCACACACAAGACGAGTCCAGAATACACCACATCGACTCCCGACGGCTACTCCACGGCGACCGCCATGCACGCCTCGAGGAATTACGTCAAAAATGTTTTGCGTGAGTATTTCAGTGTTAAGAAAGCAGTGCGGAGCTAATTGTATCGCCCATCATCATGTCGTACGGAATTATCCTATCTTACGAGTGCCCAGTAATAGTAACTATTCTCAAGGGTGTAAAAAAGTTATAGTCGCTTTAACACATTTCGAAATTGTGGTGACAATTATCCTTACTTCTATACTAATATTTTAAAGCTGGACAGTTTGTTTGGTTTATTTGACGCGCTATTCTTATGAACTACGGTTCCGACTTAAAAAAATCATTCACCGTTAAATAGTCCAATTTATCGAAGAAAGTTATAGAGAAGTGAGAGTGCAAATACACGTGTAAAAAGTATTATATAGATATGATGATAGATTTGTATTTTGTAGGAGCGTAAAATGTATAATTTAAACGAGTGTGCGTGAACAGTTGTGATTGCATGTCGGAATTGTAACTGTATCGCACGCGAAAATCGTGTACTATCGAGAATCGTGTACTATCGAGAATCGTGTACTATCGAGAATCGTGTACTATCGAGAATCGTGTACTATCGAAAATCGTGTACTATCGAAAATCGTGTACTATCGAGAATCGTGTACTATCGAGAATCGTGTACTATCGAGAATCGACTTGGACTATACATCTTCGAAGTACACCAAAACGCATTCGCGATTGGATAACTTCCTTACTCATTTTAGCGACACTCACAAAACTTCTTTGTAATGATTTTACCCAAGGGTGCTGTCAGGATGTGCAGGGTGCTGTCAGGATGTGCAGGGTGCTGTCAATGAGCAACTGTGAACATGAGAGGTGGTCGAAGTCCATAAAAACCGCAGTAGCCTGAAACATACGTGATTTATATGTTGTTTGCTATTTGTGTAGAATTCGTTAGTTATTTCAGATTCTCCTAATCACCACCCGCAGCCCAGGTCATGAAAGCTTCTTGACTTTTCCGCGAGTATGTTCCGCAGATATGGAGGCCAGCTCGCCGCGGCCGCCAGGGCGCGTGTCGATGACGCGGCTCGCCGACGTCATCGGCGGCGGCTGTTCGCTTACCCTCAACAGTGATAACGAACTGGACGCGGAGTGCCAGGTGAGTTCTGTCTACCGTCTCTGTATACAGTAAAGTGTAGTCGATCCGACTACTCGTCAGCTTTACTAGATTGATGATATCCGTAACACTTAAAATTGCTCGCTTTCCTTTGTCTTATGGTCTTTACGCTTGTCGGGAGAATTTTAAAGTTAACAATTCGTTTTTATAATTTCCGTGGTACGCAACACTGCTTTGACTTTATAGGTTATATATAAATCCGTTACCATTTCTTTACCAAATCCTATCAATGGATAATCCGGACTGTAAGGAACAGTACGACCTACCTACTGTTTTCCTATGCCGAAAAGTTCGGATTTTCGTTCCTTTGGAGTGACAAACAAGTCTAACTACACGAAGATAACATCGCCAATCACCAATAATTTTGAAAAATTGGACCATAAAAGTGGCTAATCTTTTGGTTGGACTGACACGACCTGGGAGGACCTGTCGCTCGTACGTATACCGCAAATGGACAGCTATGACCTGTTTCCTATGGTGGTCGACTGTCGTCAAACATAACACTGTACATTGTACATGTTACAGATAACACTGTACATTGTACATGTTACAAATAACACTGTACATTGTACATGTTACACATAACACTGTACATTGTACATGTTACAAATAACACTGTGCATTGTACATGTTATACATAACAGTACATTGTATATGTTACACATAACACTGTACATTGTACATGTTACACATAACACTGTACATTGTATATGTTATAGATAACACTGTACATTGTACATGTTACACATAACACTGTACATTGTACAGGTTAATATTATGTCCTTTAATTACTTGGCCTGTTCAGCAGGATTTATGTAGTGCTTAAATTATTACATTATATGTGTAACCAATTTCTTTTCTTGCTGCAATGGATTATAAAAAGATGATGAAGTTGATATTGCATACTTTAGTAAGTTATAAGGTTTTATTATTAATCTTTGGTAGTTGGTAGAAATTTCACGACGTATAAGTGCTGCATATCTTTCATAATGTAAAATAGGAACTCAAAAACTGCTAAGTCAGCACGCAAAGCATCTAATTCCTCGGAGAAATACAGATGTTTTTCTTTTTCGACTTAGGACTAGGATGTGCGCTTTAATAATTTATGTCTTTTGCAGTCATCCTGCGGACTCGACACACCACAGACATATGACAATCAGGAGCCGTTCGAACAGGCCAGCTCGGACAAGGAACTCAACGAAACCTTTCCACGACCGATAGAACCTTCCAAGGACAAGTTGCCCCTGACTCCGGTCATACCTGAGAAGAACAATTCAGACCCGGAGAACGCGCTTAAGCTGGAGAAGGAGTCCTTGAAGCAGCTGCGAGAGGAAATCATTGCCGAGTCTAACTACGTGCTGCCGAACAAGAACAGTAGCGAGGGCAGACTGAAGAGGGAGGTGAGGGACACCATAGAGGCTCTGAGGGGCAGCTCGGAGGAAATGACACTCTTGGAACAGTCGGAGGAACTCAATCCACAAGGTGAATATTGGTATTCACTTGATTAAAATTGTAGCTATGTGTAACAACACTGAAATAATCAATTGCTTTTAAAATTAATACAAAGAGAAGAAAAAGCAGACAGTCAAAGGGACCGACGATAGAAGTAAATTCAAAACTGCCAAGTAACAATGATATCAGTTTTGTAGCACCCATTTGTTGCGCCGCGTCGCCGCTAAAGAAGTTTCCACTTCAAAACTAGTCTTCGTTGATAGAAACACACAAAATTTTTGACTTCGAAATAGGGCCTTACGTGGACAGCCACTCGAGCCCTGTAGGTGGGGTAATTTAGTTTTAAGGCAAATTATTATATTCCATTTTATGAACTAGTTAGTGGGGTCATGCTGCACATTTTTGGCGTTATAAAAGGTTGCCAAAAAGTGTATACGCATTTCGAAACATTCCTTTTGGAGCAATAGGTGGTGCCATGCTGCGGAATTAAGGTAAGGTTGTGGAGTGGAGGCTGCGTTTAGGAAAACTAAGTGTTGGTCCATCGTTCACCAGGTGAGAAGACGAACTCCGTGCAGTTGCTGGTCCGGGGTGGATGCGAGTGGCAGGAGATCGGCCGTCTTGGCGTTCATTGAAAGAGGCCTATGGCCAACAGTGGACCAATTAGGTCTGATAATGATGATGATGCAGCAAATGCCAGTAATTTTATGATACAACACAATTGCCACGCATTGTATTGTATAATAAAATTGGAGTGTGCTTTTGCATAATTATTATAAAACATATTAAAAATATATTCGAGACAATCTATATAGGTACCAAATGCATTTTAATATGTCCAGTTAGCCCAGTGCTGTTTCACCTAATAAATAAATGTATTTGTACTAATAATGCACAGACACGTTTAATTTGTATGCACATTAACCTTTGGAGGTCACGAAATTAATGAATAAATTATGTTTCGATACATTTTAGTCCCATTGTTCACCGTCCATAACTGATGGACTGTAATAATGAAGGCTTCGGTGATGAAGAGGAACTGCAGTCCTTAGTTTCTTCAAATGTTTGCTGCGAAGCACCTGCACATACCATTTGGTCGCCACGCTCAGGAAATTATCTTTCTCTCACAATATGCTTGTGTGAAGTATGTGCCGTTGTTGAATGCCTCACAGGCGAGAAGGGATAAAATAATGGGCCTACTCCAGAGAGCCACAAGTCACGGTGACAAACTGCTTGAACGCAACAGCTTTCTGCGATCTTGACCAGGTCATCAGTCCAGCGAGTGGGAGGCCGTCCAAAACTACGCCTTACGGTGCGGGGCCGTCGCTCGAACCTTTCCCTAGCGGTTTTTATTTTTTCCAAGTGTATATTCGATACTGAACTACCACACAAATGCGTCAAATTAATTACTTCTAATAGGATGTTGCGAAACGGAAATTTGTTGTTTATTTGTCAGTCAAATTCTCCCTCCTAGTTTAAAACTACCAATTGATTGTTAGTTTCCCACGTCATTATCACCCACTAAATGAAATGCAAGGATTAAGGAAGTACAAGTTAAAAAGACGTTTGCGATTGTACAGAGTGCGACACGGTAGTGCTGGGCGTGGGTGGCGGACGCGCTCGCAACTCGTCGCTGTGGGGCGAGACGGTGTGCGGGCACGCGCATCACAACTACACGTACGCGCTACCACTCGCGCCATGCGTGCACGCACCGCACCTCGACCTGCATCTCAGGTAAACTAGCCGCTATACATTTATGCGTTGTTAATGACGGCAGCCGTCACATTGTGTGTCGATGACTCAAAGTAGCGAATTTAGAAGGGGAGGGGAAGGTTCCAGATCTATAATGTTATGATACATTGATTTTACTCACGGAAAACATCTTTCTTACATAGTAAAGGAATTTCATAAGTAAAGAGAATTTGTATTAGAAGCGTCGGGGAGGTATCTCTCGCTCACCTGATACCACCGTAAAATGACATCTATTGTGTCGCATTACGTGCGATTTGTGGTGTTGAGTTTCGTGCGGTGGCCCACTGGGGTGAGGTGAAAAGGAGGGCAACACATCGGCATAGTAATTATGCTGATGTTCATGAGCGTCGGCAGTTGGAAAAGGACTCCGATTACTCGTTTGTCCCCCTACAAAGAAAGGAAATCCGTTCGTTTATTGCGTGTAATATAAAATAAAAAGCCTCGTGTGCCGCTAGAACGTCAAAGCTAAAGGACATCCGGCTGTGCGACCTGCAGTGCAAGTACGACTCGCTGAAGAACTGTCAGATCAACCGCGAGATCGCAAAGCCCGTGCCCAGCGGCGACGTGTGGACGTCCAAGATGACGCTCGACTGCAACATGGACAGACGGATGAGGATCCGCGCCAGTTTTGTGCCATTGAAGGTAAACCCAGCAATTCTTATGGCCGATTTCACCGGCCGGTTTCGGATATTTTTTATTGTTATTGAAAAAAAAAACAGTTACAGTATAGTCGATGTATATCAAAAACCCACTAGGGTTTACTCACACACCGGCATACATCGTCAACGCTCGGAATTCGTTAGCTAATAAAATAATACTTGGTTTTTGCTACTACAAGCCTCAGAGGTAAGAGGCTTCATTCATTTTTCTCTGCGACAGTAAATAGTAGTTTCCTTGTTAAATAGGCGACACTTGCGAAAATTATGATAATCATTATGTTATTAGTCGATTGACTGTCCCTAAATACTAAATGCGATTGCTGAGTAAGTTTTAAATTGGTTTACCTTTCCAGGAGTTGTGTTTCATGGACGCAAACAGCAAGTCACCGTTTATTGAGTTCAACATACACATATACCGAGACTGCCGAAATTAGTAATGTCCAGTGTCTGATAACACTGATCAGTGACGAGTCTACGTTGTGTTATGTAGTGTCGAGATTTATAAGGAGGTCTAAATTATATAGGGGGCAGAAACAAAAGGTGTCCTGTGAAAAGTAGAGTATGTAAGTTCCCAATGACTCCAGAATGGCGCTAGGTGAGTAGAAACTGCAGTGGCGCCCCACGTACCTTTAGCCATTTTGACGTTTATTGTTTGTGGCGCGGTCTATTTAAAGTTTTTTAATAGTCACTTTCATAAAAGCAGTTTTATTTTCCGAAATGTAGTCTAACTACTTTGTTCTGCTGCAAATGTATTTGAGCGGTTGTCGGTGAAATACACGCAGCTGTGGACGCTCCTTCTAAATCTCTACACCCATTAATTTTAAAGATAAATAATCTGTAGTATTGTCAGAATGTATTATTTTATTTTAAGCAGAATTTATTGGATGTCAAAATCATAGTAAGATTTAATTTTTTGCCATCGTGATTTCAAAGTTATACAATGACGAGTTTTTATATTACTTTTTCGTCGTTTGTTGTGTTAGAAGATGATAAATATATTGATTGTATCTTATATAATCGTAAAATAGATAAAATTATAAAAATAAAATATTTATTTACTTAATTAAATACACTGAATTTCGAGTTTATCGTTTCTGAGTAACAAATACAACATTTTCCAATAATCATTCATTATAGCGTAGTAGGGAACTTCGTGTAAAAAATAGAAATAAGGAATAGACATTTAAGGTAACCTATAAAACATTCCATAAGTGCAATTATATCAATATTATATCCGTCCCTACATACCGGGTTATAATCCTGTTCCTTGGCCTGTAGCGCCCTCTGCAAAAGACTAATATTAAAGATGGTATTTTAATTTAGCCCTTGTCTATCACATTCCATTTTTTAGTTAAATTAGACGATTTTAGGTTATGGTCCTTAAAAACATGTACGATAGATAAATCCTGCAATTTATTATTAAACAATATTATGTATATTGTGCTGGCTGTACTTGGCCAGTGCATAATGTGAGCTTAAGAAGCTTTTACATTTTAAGATTTTACATTTTAGTTTTATGTAGCATAAACTAAAGATATTTTTGATTTGATATACTGAACAAAGATTTCTTCTTAAATATGCATAATCTATAACAAAAAAATATAGGATCTCTTATGTTCTTTAAAACGAATTATTTATTAATATTTTGATCGTTTCCTCTGAGCTTTAAATGTAATGATGATATTACATATTTTTGTACAATTCTAATTATTACCTAATATTATTTTTAGTATCTCGTTTTTTTGTTTGTTTCAAAAGCAATAATTTTATAAAATACGGAGGTGGCTATGTAGCTGGTTATGTTTACTAGTGTAGTGCAATTGTACATTTTGTATTTTTTATACCAATATTATAGTGTTTATTTTTGTTTTTTTTTTTTTGTCGCGTATTGTTAATTAGTTAGACACAATATGATAACTATTACTAAATTAGGTTTTTTTTGGATAATCCTCAGTATTTCCATTGAGTCTCTATTGTATGCTATCTAAAATGTTAAGGAATATTTTTTTATGAAAGCCTTCGTGATGTTTCCATTTCTTATTTTATCTATTTATAACTTTGTTTATACTCTTGAATCCTCTACAACATTTTTACAATGGATGCTCCACGTATGTTATTGTTTTCATATAAAATAATTATATCTCAGGGGAACTCTGTCGTAAGGATCAGCAGTTTTCTGTCTGAATAGATGATGGTGTACGATATTAAGTATCATGCCGACGTAACAACTCACTGCGTACTTGCGCAGATATATATTAGTCCAGTCATCACGACATCTAACGGAGTAAGGTAAATTTACAAACCTTTATTTTGTTGCTGCCCAATAGTCACTATTAAACACGTGTAAGATTGCTTAGATAGTCGGCTCAAAGATTAGGACAATCCGACTTTTCTTACTATCAGAGGTTGTCTCGATAGAAAATTGTAAACTAAAATAAATTCTTTAAAATTTTCTCTCGTCAAACTTTTTTTGAACGTGAACCGTTCATGTGATAGGGGCCGCTCAAGATGGAGACATTTTGTAGTTCAATGTTTCGTATGGGAGTCATATTTTATGATTTAGAATATTCCTGAGAAACTTAATAAGGGTTGTTGTTGTTGCAATGCGTACTTATAGTTCTTTTTTGTCGCAAGCTATCGGTCTGTCTAAAAGGTTCAAATCAAACATACATATACTATTCAGTAATACAGACCTTTAAAACTATAAAATATCACACTCCCATTCAAACTAATACATTTTTAGGATAAAATGACTGGGCGAAAATTATGTATGCAAGATTGTTTCATTCATGTACTTTGTTTTCATACGGACCCTACAGTAATTGTATTTTATTATATGTTTGAAAAATTAATACATTCAAGCAATAAACACATTCCAAACCGTACTTAGTTAGTATTAGTATTTGTTTTTAAAAATACGCTTTATTTATAAAGAAATAAACATTTTTTCTCCTAATTATGTCCACACTTTTGAAGAAACAGGGGAAAAAGTTTCAACTTTCGGCGTAGGTGGGAGAAAGGAAATGTGCACGGTGCAACGCAGGGGGAAATTATTTAATCCCTTGCACAATGCACTATATCTTTTGTGTTGTACGTAAATATCATTACAAACCCCCAATCATGTTACATCACGACTGTTTAGTTTATAATATAAATAAAATATTTTAAATTTAAGTTCTTTGATAACTTTACAAATAGCGTTTACAACTTGTTTCTTCTTTTTGATCTCTTCGGTAGCTAAGAAATAGAACATTGGTTAGCCTACGTCGATAAAAAATAGATAAACGTTTCCACACAATGTAGTATAATGCATCACAGTAGCTTAATATAAGTATTAAATATTTAGTAATAAGTGCTAACGTAAACTTTACCTTGCCATATTATTTAATCACAGTTTCTAACATCGTGCCACTTGGAATTCTTCACGTACGCGCCAAGTAAATCTGTGGAACGAAGTTCGCTACTTTACTTGCGTACTCAACTTCGGGCTGTTTCAGTATTTGGTGCGAAATCTCTGACTCCGATTTATCAATCGTACTCTTAACAAGTATACTTTACAATAATTTATTTATATGTTATTTATAAAAAGTATACAAATTCATATGAAATTGCCATACCTGAGCTTTTTTATTTCACACAATTAAAATTTTATGTATCGTATTTTTTGCACCCCTGTCTATTGTCCGAAATTGAAAAAAATTACGTATCTTTAGATATATTTGATGTAATTCCTTAGTACTATTGTTAGAATTATTATATTAAATAATATATTAAGTAATTCCATGTTTAAAAGAATGCATTTTATGAAAATAAAATAAATGTAGATTTTACTGTTTACTTTTATTTCGCGAGAGCTTGACGTGTTATAAACGGTGGCAGGAAACGTCTCCACCCACTGTTTATAGCATGGCAACTTCTTCGGTATGAACCCAATGGCCACGTACAGGTAGATACTTAGGATGGCTTTCGTATTCTAGCTTCTAAAAGATTTTAGAAAATGTCAAGACCAGCCTTTTTGGACTTGCTTGCTTGTTACTACTTGCTTGCTTGTTACTACTTGCTTGCTTGTTACTACTTGCTTGCTTGTTACTACTTGCTTGCTTGTTACCTACTTTGATAATTGAATTAGTGAAATGTGCATGGAAATCGTCAAACCAGTGCAGGTGTGGTTTTGACAAAGGTTTTCACACATTTGTGTAGGATATCAAATCATGCCTGGACTATTTGGTCCGCAATTAGAGAATCACCCCTCTGAGCTGCATGGATATGTATGGAACGTGCCTAAGTTTCATTTAGAAACGGATTCTCAATATTTTATATGAACCCGCGCGACTTAGCACCCGTGGAATGTTAGCGCTAGGTGTGTTGTTGAAGACACCTTAAATCTTGTCTTAATATGCAGCTTAAAACCTTACACTATATTCTTAAAAAATACATGCGTACCAATTTGTGGGAAAGTGGCAACTGCAAGTAAAAGCAAATTGCCACAGATCCGAATCATGGATAGAGCGTTTCCCCAAGGGGTTCAAGTGTATAATTAGTTGAGGTAGCAATGTGGTGCGTTTTGTTCACGAGCGAAGCCGAGACGGATCATTAGGAAAACATAGTTTATGCATAGGCAATAAATCATGACCTTGCGCATAGTCAATCAACTCGTCTATATTATTTAAGAGGTTCGAGCTCAAGTTATACTGGCGCATAGTCGCCAACGTGTACACATATTTGCCAGTAGCTGTTGAGATCTTTGATTTTTGATATCTATTGCCTGTAGCGTATGTCATATTCACCTTTATTTTTCGATTTTTACCCACTGACACCCCTGCGATAGCCACATTCGGCACTGCGGAGGGGCTACGGGAACTCGACCCGACCGTCATCGGCTGCCCCTCCTTGTGCTACACTCCGCTCTAAATTGAGAGATTTCGTCTCCGAGAAGCCTATTACTCCCTTACGCTTATATTTTTACGAATTACGATTGGCGGCGCGGCGAATAGGATACCGCCGTTCACGGTAAACGGGATCAACTCTGCCGTGTGCCGTGGGCCATGACGGTCTCACAGGAGACTACGTCTCTACATGATGAATTCCTGCACAGCATCGCCGATACTACAGCTGGTAGGAAAAGATTGTGGCCAATTTGTACGACCAGAACCTACCGTTCGGCGGCACGCTGACGCAGGCCACTGTGTTGCGCGTTATCTTCGTCCCTTTTATAATGGCCGTTGTCTCTCTAGAGATCTTAAATTGGAAGTACCGGAAGTTACGTGACCGGTCATAATCTGCGTTAGTCGGCCAGAATCCAGATGTGAGAGTTAGTGGTAGAAAATCCTTATACTTCCATAAGTGTGATCTCACAGCGTACCGGTATACCACAAAAATCGGTGCACAGGATTTTGAAAAGGCATGATGACCCTTATCACTATCAGATAGTACAAACACTGATGCCAAGGGACTCTTCAAAGAGAATGGCATCTTGTCGCACGATGCTGCGAAAGATGAGAGAGGATCCTATGATCCCGAGACTGGTCGCAGGTACACTTTAAAATTAACTTGTGGACAGGAATCATATCATAGTACGAATTTTAGGTCCATTCGAGTTACCCGAAACTCTAAAAGGAGAAAGATACCTACATTCTTTGACCAATACACTACATGAGTTACTGTGTGATGCGCCGCCTGAGACACAGTCACATACTAAGCATGCTTTTAGGATAATGGGCAGCCATAACACCATACATTCTTTTCACAAGCGAGGGTTAAAACTAGACTTATTATAAATTTAGAAAAAATAATTTAAATGTGAATTTCCAAATGTTTTAAGTTAATGAGGCCTATAAATGTGATTAAATTAAAGAATACAAAGTAATACAAAGAATATAAATTCTTTAGTAGTAAGATACAAAAAATGTACAAAGAATACAAGTTTTGTTGAAATGGCAGACAATTGAATCGTGAAGGAGTAAAATTTAATTAAAAACGCAAAATTGTGTACCATTTTAACACCGTTGGCAATCCTGACATAAAAATATTGTTTTCTTACAGTCTGATAACAGGTTAACCGGCAGCTTAGCGGTTTATCCATTATTATCGACAGACCCCGTATATAACTGAGCACTCGGTCCGCTCATGGGCGTCTTCTATTTCTTGCTTTCTCTTGCTCGGACTGATACAGCTAAATACTTAATAATGTCTTAAGTTTACTCGAATGTTTCTTATTATCCTACGTGAGATTCGTACAAAACAGTTAACCAGAACCTTAACTTTTAATTGTGTTTAGAATTTCTTTAAAATATGCTTTATCGTGTTAATTTCATATCGCGCGCCTCAAATCGTGTTTTTAATTAATTAACTCCAGACATTCTCTTAATAAATTCAAAAGTGAAGCTCAACATTCAACCTACTCGGCCGAATAAGTGTGCAAGATATGTACGTAGGTAGCTATTTGTACTGTTCTCCTACTTCGCAATTTTTAAGTTAGTTGACATAACCGCAGTCCGCAGTACACTAACCGACGGTAATGGAGGAGAAAGTCCTCGCTCAGCGTTGCGTAACAACTGCGTCTCAATAACGGAATATTTTTTATGGAAATCTTATTTTACCCTAACGTCGCATTGAATACTAAAAATAATGACTCTTGCTAATAGCTTCCAAGATATAACTTATGAATTGGTTTACTTTTAGGTATGTAATATGGTACTGTGGCTGCCCATTATCTTAAGAAATAGAAAACAAAGTTCCCAAAAGATGTCTGTGTGTATGTGATCGATTTTCTCAAACCACACTGTGTGTGGCACTGATGGCACTCGCGTTGGTTTTGTGGCTATTCGGCACTACCATGTGCCGCGAGTCCCACACACCACTGGACCCAGGGCCAGTGAAGGCGCGTCAATGCGTTTCCCCGCGTCAACAAAAAAAAAAAAGACAGAAGTACTTGCAATTACCTTACCCGCCGTGGTTCAAGTTGTTGTGGCGTTGGGTTTCAGTAGCTTAAGGTGAACTGAGGTATCTTTGGTGTAGCCAATTGTACGGAGGGATCGATCTTGTTACCCTCTTATAAGAAAAGTGAGCTAGCAGGGAGGAAGACGAGGATGTTTACCTCACCCCATGACACTGACTCTGAAGTTGGTTGTTCTTTGTGGAACAACCCATCTGTAGAGGAGGCGTCGGTCCCCTTAGGACTGACTAAACATCGAGGAGACCTGATGATGAAATTTCGGGATACAAAAAACGCAGCACTGATGACGCTCCAGGCGATTTATTGGATATCGAATCCCACGGTAATGGCGCGTAAAAAGTTCTCCCCACGGCACAAAAAGTGGCTGTATTTATTTATACTCATTGCACTAATGTTTTTGACTGTGTGACTAACGATGCCCAACATCCGGTCAATCGAACTCTTACAAACTGCACGCAACGTTATAGCATAGCTGTTATCTTAAAGAATTATAATCCATAATATGGGCGCAATGAACTTCCCCCAATGACGTCATTGTAGTACATTGCGGCCGAATTGGAGTACGACCGAAGAGGCACGCCCCTTACGTGATACCTCCGTAAAGTGATAATTTGTTTTCTCGTCTCGTGCGGTTCACTTCCATGGCCTGTTGGAGAGAAGAAGGTCATGGGTGACACATCTACAACTATTGTGTGGACACTTATGAGCGTCGGTAGTCGTCAAAAGGTCTGCTGGCTTGCACTACGATATAAGAAATGTTCGCCCGTATCAGCTGCACTGATGTAGAAAAACGCCCTCCTTCCAACCGTACCTACATTGTCAAAGCAATTATACCAAAGGTCGTTTTCAATATTCTATCCTTCGATGGTCGTGGCTATCGAATATGTCCTAAATATATAGAAATATGTCCTAGTAGTCAAATCCATTGATAGATAGAATGTTGAAAATGGCCGTAAGCCCGAGAGGGGCCAGATTCTATTGCACCCTGCACGACCTTTGCCAACAACAAGGTAAAACATGTTTCCACATCGTACTGTCGCTGAGGACTGGGCACACAGGACTGAGGAGGGCAGACGGCTCACGGCAGTATTGTGAGAGCAGCAAGTGCCGACGCTTGTGCGGTGCTCAGGTGAGTACGCTTGTGAAACTCATATTGTGTTACGTCTTGAGTATTGTGAAGCTATATACGAAAAACTGATATGTGTTTACGTACAAGTGATAATTAGCTACATAGGGTACCAAATAGTTTAAATATACTTAAATGGCCTGCGATTCCACGCGCGTGGTATCTTGAAATGTTGTAGTGTAAATAAAACAATTCAAGTCAACATAGTTGATTGAATGTATTGTCACTTCGTGATGGAAATTCATGTTAACACTTGAATAAATGTAAAATGAAAAATAAATTATTTGTAAAAAAGGTATATAAAAGTTATTTGTTTATTCAAGTGTTAATCGAAGTCAAATGAAAAAGTTCTCTTAGCGGAACTATTAAATACGTCAGTACATCAGTCATGTTAAGATCGCCAATTGTGAAAATTACTTGTCTTAGTTTGCGCGTGTCGCGCATATAATACACAGAGCAGACGAAAATTAAGATCCATTGACCCTGTATTCTGTAGAGGCACCTAAACAACAAAAACTAGATAAATTATCAAACAAAGTTGTACAATTTATTTACTTATCCGATTTTAAAGACATTGTGAAGAATTGAAGCTGCGTGACGTAGAGTAGTTAAAATTTAACAACTTACGAAATCTACCTTAAAATTTGTAATGAAAAAATTATTGAGGATTTCTTCGAAAATCGTGTTTAAATTTTGGGCATCTATTTTACATGAACTCAAGTTTCTTGTATGCCAATTTCCTAGACCTTATTATTTCTTAGGTCAAGATGAATTTATCAGACATGTTAAGTCAATAATGTTAGATGGGAAAGTGCGCTCTCGGAAAGCTATAGGTTGAGGTGTGGCGTGAGGCAGGTGGGGGGGGGGTCTAACCTCTCCTACTCTCTTTAACCTATGTGCGAATATTAATCTCATTGATGAATTCAGTAGAACGGGTATCGGTTGTCACATCGAAGGAGTACGCATTAATTACATAAGTTATGCAGACGAAATGGCACTGCTGAGCCCATCAAGCGGTGTCATGAAACAACTTATTGAGATCTGTAAATCCTGTGCGGTGTCCCACGAACTCAAAAACAACGCAGTGAAAAGCGAATTCATGATATTCTGGCCGGATCGGAATAGTTATAATAATGTGCCACATCATTCGCTTTGTGTTACTACTGCGAAAAAGGTAGATAGGTTTAAGTACTTATGTCACTGGATCACCGCGGATATGAAAGATAACTTAGACATTGAAAAGGAGCGTAGGTCGCTGTCTCCTCGCTGTGTTATGCAGGCCCACAGATTGGCAGTGTACTGAACGAATGAAGTTAACTCTTTGTGGAGCATATTGTCAACCTTTTTATGCTTGCGGTATGTGGGTTAACTATACACGGAGAGCATACTCACGCGTGCAACATAACAACGCATTTAGTATGTTGATGGGGTCGCCGCGCTGGTGCAGCGCCTCCGCCATGTTCGCGGACGGTCATAAAGATGGCTTCGCTGCCATCGACCATATTGCGTTATAATAAAACTCATGACTACTATTAAATACCTTTTTTGTATTGTTAGTGTCGTTTTATCTCCAGATGTAAAATAAGGCGAAACGTAATTTTTTTTAAAAGATTTTTAATAGTTTAACAGTTAATAGTTAGGTATGACTTCTAACGCGTGTACTCACTAACTTTTTTTATAGTATACGGGGCAAACGAACAGTCGGAGCCTTTTAGTGACTACCGACGCCCATAACAATTGAAAGTCAACTTTTTAAACATAGACAACATCATACATGACGCTGTGGAATATTCTTGATTTTACAATAATTTATCTAAACGATATGACATGATGCTTTATTCAAATTTATAATATTCATTGATCAGTTTATTGCATTATTATTTATTAAAAAAAAATATGTTAATGGTTAAGATATATGGTGATCTCCATGAGTCCAATATTTTGAGCGTAGGAAGAATATTTTCGATTTAGAAAACAGTTCGCTGCTTGTTAATCTTTAAAATGCAATTTTTTTTTGTTGAAGTACAGTATATTTATATTTAAAGTAAAATAAATCTATCAACTCAACCGTTGTTACAACGACGACGACACTGCAAAAATAGATACACACTTTTATCAAAGTTAAAGGGAAAACTGTCACGCTCAACTTGTTCTTGTAAGTTTACTTTAAGTAATATTTGGCTTCATTTTTTTGTAAATATTTTCCAATAGGAAAGTCGTAGTTATGTATGTATTATGTATATGTAGTTACATATACATAATATTCGATAAGTTTCGTAAAGCAAGAGAAAGCTTAGACTGTTACAGCAATGAAGGCGCACACTTTTCTATTTGTTTCTTACCTCACACAAAAAAATAGTGTAAAGGCTGATGTTTTAAATTAAAAATATTTAAAACTGTACATAATCACAGAGATCTGCATCAAAATATGTACCTTAGAGAAACTCTACACATCGTTTACAAAGTTTAATAAAAAAAAAGCATACAGTTAAAACTAAACTGTAGAAATATTCATTTCTACAAATTTTTGCCCATTTTTTAGAGCTTTATAAAAATTCATGAAATTTAGTAGGAATGTTCAGTTTAATTTCTACTTCTTGGTCCACGTTTAGAAGCATTTAGAATGGGATTTTTTTTTGTTAATGAAGTATCTTCCTTTTTTAACATTATTCACTTGAAAAAACCACAAACGCAACCCTGAAGTGAAGCCTAGAGAAGCTTTTTTTAAAATAATCGTATGTACATACAGTCGGACACTTACAGCAGCTTTTTTACACTATGAATAGAGGCACGACTACACTAGGCAGTAAATAAGTTAGAGCAGAATAGTGGCATCATGGGATCTGTTTGCTTAGCGACTAAACTAAGACCAAATCGTTTTTCATTATGTTGAAAAGGTGTAAACTATTTTGTTTAAGTAGCCCGTAAGAGTAAACAATCTTCTGGTAAATTGACTACCCTAAAGACCTGTGAACCAGCCCCCCACTTGAATGCCATATTTCAGCTATTCAATAGACCCTTGCTTGACGCAAGTTATCACGGGAAGGACACATTGATTAAGGACTTTTGTCTTGTAAGGATCGTGATATGTGGCACTCTGCCCCTCTGCCTTTACTCTGTCATGGAAGAGGAGTGAAGATGTGTAGTAGTAGTTTTACTTGGGATTGTTTATTTCTTAGATACTTGCGGATCCAAAGGTTCAAATTATTTCAAGGGATTCGTCTTCTTTTCTGATAACATCTTTAAATATAAAATCTCATAATTCTTGTATTGTGCAGTGCCGAGACCTTAAATAATTGTTATTTACTTTATATGGTGGAATAAAACCCAATTATTTAGTCGTTCGATAAGTTAACCGTTCCTGCAATGGTGTAGTCTGTGAAATGTGTGGCCATTGGGGCGAAGGAGGGCAAAGCATCAGGTAAAAATGATGATAAGTTGAAACCGGCTGTAAGTGTAAATTAGAGTCAGTGTGCAAACATGATGTTTGTGATGTCTCCAGTTGAGTGTGTCGTCAGTGACGAGCCCATAATGTTTATGCGTTTTGTCTCGCTTTAAGTGTCTGCAGGAACATGTACCGATGTTCTGTAGACTTGTGTTCCTGTGCAACGACGATTGGATAGATGTGTGATGAATGTATATGCATAAGCTTGGTTCTAGGGTTGTTTGTTTATCACCAATCTGACATCATGTGCCCATTTCCAGACCAAGTCAAAGTAGGCCTGTATTGTCCTTTGTGCCTCGTCCAAATATATATCGCCTGACAGGTGTCGTCTATTTGCGCATATAATTACATAAATAAGACGTTCAGTGGGGCCGTATTCGGCACTATAATGTGCCGCAAGCCCCACACACCACTGGACCCCACCCAGGGTCAGTGACGGCGCGTAAATGTGTGTCAACAAAAAGAAGAAAAAAAGACAGTACAGCACTCGTTAAGAACCATTTTACTAATATTTTTATTAATTTCTACAGTTGTGTAACGGTTTTCTATGGTAGTCTTCTATTAATTTTAGCCTAGGTCCTCGTATGCCATTATGACACAGTTCTCTAAATAATAGATTGAATTTTAAAGTTTCGAAGGCCTTGCTAACAAATCAATGAAATCAATGAACACCAACAAATTATCTAACTTATTATTTAAATATTTGTTTATTTCATTACTAAAGATATTTAGCAGACTGCTAGCGTTTTTAAAATTTTAAAACGCATAATTGAATGTATCTTCAATAATTTTATTGCAAGATAGGAAGTTGTTGTTGAATTGTGTACTGAGATTAACTTTCTATAATTTTCTCAATAACGTACAGAATCGTTACAGGCGGGTAGTTGTTGTATACCTTGCGACATCCCTTTTTACAAATAGTTCTAATTATTCGAGTTTTGAAAATATCGGGATGGGTGTCATAAAGTGGATGTTATTCATTTTAGAAAGTTAATTTACATATTTATTAGTTTTATAATGTAATCTCTTTTGTGGGTTATAAGTATCACTTGATCAAATTTTATAAAGATTATCAAGATTTTTACACATATTTTATCTATTGTCAGCCCATGAACACGAGTCTCGTTTTGTTCTGTTACTACACTTAATGGCAAAACTGCAACATGTTGGCCACATTGCTCGCAGAACCGGGAAGCGTTGGGGAAGAAATGTCTCGAATGGCGGCCCCACTCAGGAGGACTGAGTGTTGGACGGCCTCCTACCCGATAGACTGTCGACTTGGCTAAGGTGGAGGAGAGCTGCTAGATGCAAGTGGCTCAAGAACGTGACCTGTGGCGCCCTGTAGGGCCTATGTCCAGCAGTGGACGTCGTCCGGCTGGTGATGATAATGATGATAGCTTAAAAGTATTGACCAGTCTATGCGCTGTAATACATTTTGTAACTTGCTGCTATCTAACTTGGTTTTATTGTTGTAAGAGCGCGAGTTACTACTTGCCGCGATAACGTTTAAGAGTTTGCAACCGGTTATATAGTGATCTGCCGGCGCGGAATTTATTTCGCTCACATAAATATTATTATTGCTGCAGGTAACATTGCGTACGAATAGATGGTCAATACATGATTTGGTTATATTTGTTCTACGTATATCAATTCTAGTATATTGGGTAATACCACACTGAAGGCCAAGAGGACTAAGCACATTTAGTTAGGCGAGATAGAGATCGTAGTGAGCTGCCTTAAGGCTATATTAATATCACCAATCAAACCATAACCTTGTAATAGATTGTCTATTACTTATTTATTTATTATAGTTAGAGATAACAGATGAAAGATTCAAGGAGATGCTCCAGCCGAACCAACTGGGGAGGATCGTCGGGGCATTGTTCCCCGACACACCCGTGGGCTTCAGGCCCCCCAGGATGGCTCGGCAGACGTCGGACTAGGAGGAGGGTGTTCCGCCATCCGTTACGGAGGTTGAAATGGAGGCGATTCTGACTCGCCTCCAGACTAAGAAGAGGGTGCCGGGTCCAGACGAGGTGCACGGGAGAGTGCTAGCGATCCCTCTCGTTTTGTTCCGGGAAGTTTTTGACCGTTGCCTGCGGTCTGGTCAATTCTCGGGAGCATGAAAGGAGGGTCGGCTCTGCCTGCTTCCAAAGGCAGGACGAGCCATGAACTCGGCTTCGTCGGTTCGAACAGTGGTGCTGCTGAATGAGAACGGGAGGGCTTAAGAATGGAGGAGAGCAGGGGACCCGGACTTTCTGAGTCGCAGTTCTGGTTCCGAGCACACCGGTCGACGGTCGACGCCCTCAAGCGCCTACGGGCGGTGATGGGTGAGGCGAAACATAGGGGGGAGGTGGTGGCCGCGGTATCCTTGGACATCGCGAATGCTTTCAACAGTCCCCCAGCGTGATGCGGGAGGGACTGTTCTTCTTCAAGAAGCCTCCCTATCTCACGAGGCTGTTGGATGCGTATCTCTCCGGTCACAGAGTGGCCCTCGAGAACCGGCCGGGGTCCGTGGAATGGTGGCGAGTCGGGCGCGGTGTCCCGCAGGGATCCGTGCTTGGACCGATCCTGTGGGACGTCGGCTATGACTGGGTCCTACGAGGTCGACTCCTCCCCGGGATGGGTGTCATCTGCTACGCGGATGACACCCTCGTCTATGCCCGAGGACGAGACTGTAACCGCTGCTGGCCGAGGTGGGCGTTGACCTCGTGATCCAGAGGTTAGGGCTTCGGGTCAGACTGGACAAGACCGATGCTCTTCTCTTCAGTGGGATCGGCCGCAAGGGTTTCCTTTTACACCAGTAATTATTACTAAAGAAAGAAATTTTGGAGACAGAATAAATCATTTACTATTTTTGTATTAGATGATTGTAGCTTTAAACGGAATTTGTAGGCTAAATAACTTCGCCACCGGTAAAGAGGAGGTACAGAAATCTCGTTCTCCACTGCATTGGATTGAAATACTTCTTATAAAGCTGCCAATTATTGTCATAGACTGATTTTGTACAACATCTAATTTCTTTAAAAGGCAAGTGGCACTATTATCATAAAAGAACGATTTAAAATGTAAACGACTCCTAGTCGTTGACAGTGATCGTAAATGTTTAGGATTAGGGCCCCCACTAGGACCGGAAAGCATTTTTAAGAAATTAATAAATCGCACAGTTTTTTTTTCTCGTAACTCAGATAGAATAGTAATATAAGGCCCGGACTATAATCCATTAAAATCGGACGCATTTACGTATTTTTACGCTCTGTTTTTTTACCGTTACCCTCATCTTATCGCGAAAATGGTTAAATGTGCGAATTGTTTGGAATGTGGCTAGACCTCTCTTTGCGATGACCCCATTGAAAAATCTAGCCACGTTCCTAAATACTTAAAATAATTTGCAGCTACCTATTGTACACCATTTATTTTAACGTTTGAGATGTGCGGACGTGTCCCACGAATAATAATGCAAATAGTAGATTTGTTGGGACAAAAAATTAGACATAATTCCTGTAAAACGCAGACATCAACTGCTATGTTATCTTCACTAACGCCGATTTTTGCGTGAGTATTAAACAAAACAAAATAATCTGCATATGGGCAAACATATACATGATGAATGAGTATCTAACATAGACGTTGAAACATTAAAAAGTAGGGGAGGTACTGGACCACCTTTAGCAATACCTCTACTTGAACACCTCAAATAATGAATTTCAATCAGTTCATTTAATTTTTAAGTGTAATATTTTTTGAGTTTTATAGAACGCTATAGAACTCAAAAAATATTTAATTTCGATTACCTATTGGTAATCATCTAGAGTGGATACAACTATATTTACTAATAAATTATTATATGCAATCAACATCTAAAGACCATCCAACAGTAGGAATATGTTTTGAAAACCCTATTTGTATCTTTGAAATAAGTCTACTCAAACATTCAAAGCAAGATTGACCTATTCTAAAACCATTTGAATAATGCGGTAAAATGTTATTGCTTTCAATAAAGCATTCCAAACGTTTTAGGAACATGTCATGAAAAACTTTACACATACAAGATATTAACGATATTGGTCTTAACCTAAGTTCTCCATTACTGCTAGAACCTTTTTTTTTGTAACGAGGGGGAATGCGTTTACGCATGATACCTGGGGACCCGGGTAGACCCCAGACCTATGTTGGAATGGGCAATTGGGTAGCAATTCCAACTACAGCACTAAGGGCAGCAAGATCCCTCCAGCGACAGGCTGGCCTCGACGAAAAGGCCAGACTTCACCTCCTCGGGGACTGTTACGGCTACGCTATGATCAGTTCCCACGACGCCGTGTCTCGATGTTGTGGATCGGGTTCCCATCCCGGCCCGACATGGAACACAGGGCACTACTGAAAGCGCTGCAGATAGTGAATCCTTCGTACCATTCGTCTTTGGCGGGGGGAGGCCGAGTCGGCAGCCTCCTCTTACACCCGCTCGTCGGCTTCCTTCTGGGACATGAAGGTCTCGCAGAAGGAAGCCACCGCCTGGTAGGACTCGACACTGTCGAGCATCGCGACGATGATGCTCGACTTTAAGGTCTCCTCCGACAACTGATGTTAGATCGTGATGCAGCGCCGCCCCTCTCTGGCACACGTCGATGGTGTGCTGGGCTGACTCCACTACCACGTCACAATCGTGACAACGGCTCGGCTCCCTGTGGGCCGTCCGACACAGATACTCATCGAAGCAACCGTGTCTGGTAAGCACCTGCGTCAGACGGAAGGTGAGGGGTCTGCGCCTACGGCGCATCCGCCGCGCGAGGACCGGGCGCAAGGCAGCTGTTATATCTCTACCGTGCGGCGGCTGGTCCTCCCTGCACTTCTGCATTAACGCCACATGACCTAACCGGCGAACCCGCAGGATCTCGTGATGCGTGGGGTCCAGGCCGACAGCCTTCCTATCCGAGACACAGGAGAAAGAGAGATCCGGCAAGAACCTCCACCACGAGTTCCCACTGGAGATCCCCGGCTAGGGCCGTAGCTGCAGTCATACAGTACACTGCAGTACCAGCTTCTGGCACAGTCTACAAGCACAATTCAAAATAAAAAATATTACATTTGAATTTGAAATGTCAGTTTGAGAAAACACAATGGACAATCATATAGATTGTTCATTGTGTTTTCTCATTTTTGCGCCAACACATTGTGCAATATTTTGCGATGTTAAAATGGAGTGGGGTGATTAAGGGCACAGAATCGCTGTGATTGCATTATACTAAGTAGGTATGGATCCAAATGAAATTTTTAAAACTCTCCACACACTTGGTATTGTATTAGTCTGGCCCTCCACGTAGTGTTCGTACGAAAAAGGTGGCCAAAGCAATAAGGTAAAGAATTCCAAGACATAAGACTTGCAGCCTATGACGGAAGCACTGGTTATTTCATAACTAATGAATAGAGTGGTATAATCGAAACAACTACTGAAACCGTACGCAAAGGAAAATAAAAAAATTGTTTATGGATGAGAATTTTTTTACAATTCATTATATATAGCAACATTTCATAATCAATAACCTTGTACGGTCCTTCCAGCAAAACTCAAGACCTGATCTTAGAGCTCGATCCACTCAATCTTAGTTAAAACGAACGTTCTTTACTTGATCGGAGCTGAAGACTACCATTAATCTAGTCCCGACCTTCATCCACTGGCTTAAGATTTATGGTCAGCTTTAGAGAGTACAGCTTGCTCTTAACACCACGATAATTTTGAGTCCTTGACACAATCCATACGATTGGCAGTGAGGAATCACCCCGTGGCATGAGTGCGTGCTTCTGTTGATAACTGGCCTCAACCTTTAAAAGACTATTGCAGCTAATGTAGACCATTTCGAATAAGCCGGCAACGGGTCTGCAAGACGCTTATTCTTGCAAATGCTTTTGGGCGCCCGCAGTCACTACCCACATGTTCGTTTGCCCCCTATCTCATAAAAAAAGCATCTTACATTTATAATTGTTTTATATTTGTGTGCAAAGCACTGTAAAAGTATTCAATGTTATTTTGAATAAAAATTTTTTTTTCTTGGTCACAATAGTCCAGGCAAGTCTAGATATGTTATATCGAATATAATATATTTTTAGTAGATTTATATAAACCAACACATTATAATAGTAATAAATGTTACGTACATTAAAAAATACTTACCTATGGCCATAGGTATTAAGAATATTGATACAAAGAAAAATGTTTTTCGCGAAACTTTGGAAATTGCGTCCAGCTACTGTGATTACTGACACCTACAATCTATCCTAAATTCAAATCATCTTTGAATATGTACGAGTACATTCTAGGCATGCGTGCTCCATTTTCGGCCATGTCATCATCACCGCACGCAAGCCCTTGTTTCTCAGTTTTTGATTCTAATCGAATATGAATTTAAGCTTATTGCATTTTATTTTTTTACAAGTTTATTTTCAATTTTTTATGTGCTCTTATTCACTTCTCGAATACCGTTTGTTTAGATTTGTGAATTAGCAATTTTGTAACGTAAAAACCAGATTCATTTTAATTTGGCTATCAGTTTGTCAGATTGTACAAACCTTCTTTTCAATTCTTTCGGCGTATATAGAGCGAATGTAGTATCTACATATATATATTGAAAACATTTGTCTATCTCAGTGATAATATAGATAGGTAGGAAATCCATTAGCATGCCTATAACTGCTATTGTACGTGTAGTCAACACGTACAATAGGCAAATAATCTTTGTCTATTTAATATTGCATGAGCGTTGTGCTAACATATATTTGTTGCACGTTTCTGTTTTATATATTAGGTCCTTACATATGAAATTGACGTTTTGTATGGGAGGAACAAAAAGTCAAATATTTTAAACATAACATATTTAATTAGTCAAAGTATGGACCATTGTTTTCTATGCACTTTTGCTGTCTCATAGGTAGTTAATTGATCCCTTATCTAAAAAAACCAGCCGGACGGGAATCAATCAAATCTTTGAAGGCGATTTGGACTCCATATGTGTTGATTTCTTCCCTTGCAAGAAGTTATCCAAATTTCGAAAAAAATGGTAGTCCGTTGGAGCAAGGTCCTTGGAGTACGGAGGATGTCTTAGACATCCCAATTGAAGCTCTTCTAATTTGGTAGCCTAGGTTGTTCCGCCGCTAGCTTTTCCATCATGGTTTGCAATTGCTGTCAATAGACATCAGCCGTAGTAGTCTGGCCAGATTTGAGAAAACTATAATGAACAATACCGGCACTAGTCCACAAAACGCTTACAAGTACGCACTTCCGATAATCGTAAAGAATCCATTTTTCATCACAGGTTTAAAATACCTTCATCATTGTGCCGGTTTAGTAATGTAACGTAGCAGTCGACGCGCGTTTGCCGGTTTGCTCGTCAACCTTTTTGATCTTCCCAATTTGCTTCAAGTGAATTAAAACGGTTTATTTCGTATCACTAACAGCACAATATGCAGCTAACTCGGACGTGGATCCGCTTACACAATAGCCTTCAACTATTCATTATGGACTTGGGCAATCCACGGGGCTTGTTCTGCAGGTTGAAGTTTCCAGAACGAACACCTTGAAACCAAAAATGAACTTTGTTTTCTTTGGTAACACGAGCTCCATATACAACATTCGCCCTTCGATTCCGCAGCACTAGCGCCACGGCGGAACTGTACTCGTAAATAATGCGATATTTTAAGCTTTACAATTTGTAAAAGGAGTGGCACAAACAGAAAAAAAGAGAAAAAAAAGAAAACAAATGAATGGCGGTCATCAAAGTACAAACTCATGAGTAAATAGCTGTACAAATTTGAATTCGGATTTCATTACCAAAGAGGATATATTCGTGATAATTTCGATAATTCTATAAATATTTCTTTATAACTTTAAACTTTATAAAGAAATATTTATAATAGAGATACTATTAGAAAGGGATAGTAAGCCACGTTTGTTTTTTTTTTCAACTGCCACGGACGCGTGTTAGGCTTCCCTATCCTATCTATATTATCTCTAAGCGTCTGTTAAGTCAAAAAGCCTTTTACAATTTTTAGAACCGGTTTCTCAGTCTATTGTATTAGTGTTAACTTAGTATATAGGTAAATGTTACTTCTAACCGGAACTTGAGGTATCCAAATTGGTACTTTACTTGCCACTTCCTAATAGGTTCCCAAGTAGGCTAACCCTCTATCCGACGAATTTACCACAGTCCCCAAACAGAATAATTACGTCACTGAGACCACAGTTGAAATGTTAGTGTTACAGCAGGACGACAGTCTTCTGAATATATAATAATCCTAAATGGTTGCAATGTATTAACTTTACTCACTGGTGTAAACTATGGTATAGTAGGTACGTTCCTACATACTTGCATACTGTGTTTGCTGTGTACTTTGGCACATAAACATTACACAATTGTTCACAACTTCAAGTTAATTGCGTCAATAACTGATGATTATGCCTTTGAATGTATGGCTGGTGTATTGTGATTACTCCGGTTGTGCGATGACGTGAGTAGTGACGACGCACTTATGCGCTAATAATATGGCTTGTCATTTAACAAGACCTCTCTTTTGGCGAGTAATCGATAAATAATATAAGTAATAACATATATGTTTCTATGTTTCCGCTCTCTTTATACCATGTATGTCGGCGTTCTCCTATACAACAAGGAACGCGCAAGTTAGGCTCAGTGCCTACCACAGCGACAAGTAGTCCTCACGTTTTTAGAGTTCCTTATCCAAAGGCGACATTAATCCAAAAAAAAATTAATATCGCGGCCATTTCTGTACAAATTAGCTAGTGCGTAATACACAAGGAAGTGTAGCGTAACAAGTTCATTATATTTATTTAGTGTACAAATTAAAAATTGCTAAGTGTATAGTGAGTAATAAAAAGATTTTTACTATTGAGTATCTATATTAAGTATACCAGCGCGTTTGACTAAATCAGTCATACACCACTATGACAGCCGTATTATTCTTTAATACAATAAAATAAATAAAAAATGAAATATAGAACTTAGTTGGATATGGGTTTTCTGCACGACATAGTGAATGATAGAATAGACTATCCCTCTTTACTTTCAAAAGTAACATTTTGGGTCCCTTGGTAACGCACTCGTAACTCATTCTTGGTTGATGTCCCGTCTCACAGCACAAAATATGCACAAAAATCCGCCCTACTATGGATAACCCGTATATTTAATAGAAGTAAATAATGCGATATTTTCAATTTTCAACTTTGTAAAATGAGTGACGCAAACAGGAAAAAAAACAAATAAATGACGGTCATCGAAGCACAAACACATGAGTAAATAGTATATTTGGTAAGGAACTATTTACTCAATTCAATGTGGTATCAAATTCGTGATTAAATTGGCCAGTACGAGAAGAGCCAATTTCATATGTAACGACCCAATATATGTATGACACATATCTACAATCGAATATCGATATTAGCAAGGCAATGGACTATGGAGTACGATTTACGGACTATTTGTTTGATCTCTTTGACATCAATGATCAATTTGACGTTTCACAATACAAAAACCAAAACACAAATCAGTATTCAGTAAATTTCCATAAAAGACACAAATTATACGCTTTTATACTTTAAAGTTCTGACAAATTACGCGGAAAGCGGTGAAAATTATAAGTTATGTTACAAGTTGTTAAAATTTTCAGATTTGTGTACATATAAGAGACAATAAAGCAAAATGCCTGAAGAATCACAAGTGCGTGCGTTCTATTCTGGAAAAAGTTTCTTTATAACGGGTGGCACCGGCTTCGTAGGATTGTGTCTCATCGAGAAGATATTGAGATCTATACCAGATGCTGGCAAAATATATTTACTCATGAGGCCAAAAAAAGGAAAAGAGATTGCCGATAGATTAAAAGAGTTTCACACTAACTCGGTACGTATTACAAATTATTTCTATAATAATAACTGTAAACTTATATCGAAGAATGTAATATTCATTATTCACATATATACCAAGTAAAATACCATGAATCAGAATACTAGAGGGTTCGATTGTAAAACCTATCAGAATTGAAAGAACAAATACTACATATTACTATAGTAAGCCTCTAGAATGAACATTACAAAATCTCATCTCCTCATTCTGATATTCTTTTTCTCCTGCCAGTAGTCACTGCTCAAGAAACCACCGTCATCAACACCAACACTGTGAATTTAATAAACAGACTTTTGTGTCTTCTGGTTTAATGTGTTTACTACATAAGAGGGCAAATAAACATTACATACATTTAGTGACTAGCAACACATTAACATACACACAGGAACCCATCCCATACTCTGTCTTCCACAAAAGGGCACCAGAAACTTACAACCCAAACTAAATGCTACAATACAGTTATATTACAGGTATTATACAGTCAGCATAGCCTAAGTTAATTTTACTGATTAGTTTAAAATATTGAATCAGTTGGCAGATAAATTGGGTTAGAATTCAAGATTTTAGATACTTTGATCAAGAAATAAATTCATATCATCTATTCATCAATGTAATGTCAATTTAGTAGAGTCAATAATAAATAGACAAAGCTTATACATTAAATAAATATTGAAGTATAATTTCTAATTAATTGTTACAGATTTTTGAAAAGCTATTAGAGAAAGAGACAGTTGATGTTTTTAACAAGCTAGTACCAATAGCCGGAGATGTGGGATCAGAAGACATGGGTATTAATCCAGATGATAAGCAGATGATCATTGATAATGTAAATGTTGTCATACATTCCGCAGCAACCTTGGATTTCGAGGAGAATCTTCGACCTACCGTCAACATAAATGTCCTGGGAACACGTAGAATTACTGAGTTGTGTAAACAGATTAAAGACTTAAAGGTGACTTCTTGTATAACCCACACCCACAAACTCTAAAGGGTTAAAATGTTATAGTCCAAGCATAATGATAGGCTAACATAATAATACATTAACCTTTCATTGTGTAATGCTGATCATAGGAATCAATTTTTGTAATATGCATCCTTTAGTTTATCTACCATCCTTATTTACAAAATCAGTTTATCATATTCAGAAATATACAATTATAACTATCAATTTAAAATTAAATTAGCTATGTTAGAGACATTTTCTCTGAAATAAATGATGTCTATATGTCTGTTGCCCTATTTTCAGGTGCTAATACATGTCTCTTCTGCATATGTCAATTCATATTTGACAGATCCCATAGAGAAACTATATGATGCTCCTGCGGATGTTGAGAAAATTATTGAACTTGCAAAAACACTGTCGGATCAAGCATTGGAGGACATTGAAAAAGAGTAAGCTATCCATTGAAATTGACGTCGAGTGAGGTTTAAAAATAAGAATGGTTGTCATTTAGGCGTCTTGGTTAAATATTATTATTAACCTTTATCAATCCACTATCAAAGTGATGGCAATTGTTGATTGTAAACCAATTATATAACCAGGGTTGCTGTTTTATGAGCCAACCTGGTGTGGCTACTACATCTATCGTAAAATTAAAACTTGCACTAAATGAGACTAGGCTGTCCGGTTTCATTGGTTACAATTTATCAATTTGTTGCAGTGTCCTAAAGGACCATCCTAACACCTATACATTCACAAAACATTTAGCAGAGCATGAGGTTAACAAATGCTCTGAAAAGTTGCCTTGTGCTATCATCAGGCCATCTATCAGTAAGTATCTCAAAAAATATTTTTATTATAAACAATATTTTATTATGCATAATTAATATATGTCTGTTATTCTTTTGCGCAAAAACGACAGACAGGATTTGGATATAATTTGTCACAGATATAAATTACAATCTGGAATAACATTTTTAAACTTTTCACCCCATAAACATTGAAATAACTTACCTTGGGATAGATATCACATGGGTGTAACATGGACTACAGCAAATGTCATGTGCTTGGAATGAAACGTCTGATAGAGATTCATTCTACTGAATTGACATTAAATTGATGAATAGAAGATATGGATTTAGTTCTAGGTCTAAGTATTTAAAATCTTGAATTCTATTTCCAATTCATTTGCCAACTGATTCAATTACAATAAAACTACTTTTACAGATTCTATCATAGTTTATTTAATGGTGTCCTGATGTTCTAAGTTTTTAAAGTACCTGAAGAATTATAATTTTAGTTGTTCCGATTAATTATAATTCTTCTGGTACTTTTAAAAACTTAGAACATCAGGACATCTGTCATCTCAGTCCACCCATGACCATGTTTGCTGTAAAGCTTCTGAAACGTCGGGCAAGATAAATAGTTAAATAAACCGTGATAAAATCCGTAAAAATAGTTTTATTGTAAGGTGTAACATTTGCGCAAACTTAAGACACCAATAAACTATTTAATGTCTTAAAACAAATCGGTTAAAGTCACGTGGCCTACGCTGACTGAATAATACCTGTAACACAACTACACTGCTGCGCTTAGTGCAGTTTGTAAGATTCTGGTGCTCCATTGTGGAATACAGAGTATAGGGTGGCTCCCCGTATGTATGTTAGTGTGTTGCTAGTCACTAAATTTCTGTGTAATTATTCGACCTCTAGTGTACACATTATAACATAAATTCAAAAGTGTGTTTATTTTTTTAGTTGTTGCTGCATGGAAGGAGCCCATGCCGGGGTGGACATGTTCCAAAGTAGGTCCGCAGGGCTTCCTAATGGGAGCAGCTAAAGGTATTACAACAACTACACATGCACAAAAGCTTTCAAATTTTATATCGATTGAGGGATTCATTTAGGAAGAGGTGGTGCCATGCCAGCGGTGTTGGGCCGGCACGACCGGGGAGGTGCCTCTCGCTCACGTAATACCGCCGTAAAGTGACATCTTCAGAGTCGCGTTTCGTGCGGTTAGTGAGTAGCGAGCCCATCTGAGGGGGGGGGAAGGAAGGCTACGCATCGGCTTTGTAATTATGTGGATGTGCAAGGGCGTCGATAATCGTAAAACGGCTCTGATTGCTCATTTGCACCCCTTTTCAATAAATAAAAATATTTCACTTAGTAAAAATTAATTGAAGGGTAGTTTTACATAGAAGCGGAGTGGTGACGCGGTTTCACCGAAACGGAGGAATCCGTTTCGGTGAAACCGCGAGGCGCGTCTAGTAGTCATCTTCTTATATTGTAGGCGTAGTCCGTCGGCTGCCCATGTGCGAGACCAACATCGCGGACTACATCCCAGTGGACGTGGTCGTCAACCAGCTCCTCGTGGCCGGCTGGAGAGCGGCGCAGGACAAGTAGTGTATTCCATATAATAACGATAATAATAATAATATCTGTGGACTTATTACATCACGTTAGCACAGTGCAGTGCTAAGTACCGTAAGGACTTATGTTACAGGTACTAGGCAACGGAAATTATATTTATACATATTATAAAATAAAGTCCGCAAAAGCTGCCTGTCTGCATGTCATCGATTTTCTGAAAATGTGCTTAACGGTTTTTAAACCGGATAAAAACGGATAGAGCGATTCCCGAAGGTTTTAGTGTATAGTTTAATTGTTATTGTTTGGGGAAACTGGGGCGAATCGCTATTCTTTAAAAAATTAAGAAATTGTATATATGTCAGAACCAGACATTACAAATACATGTATTAACATATATACGACCTGGATGGGATTCGAACTCGCGACCTCTGACGCTACATGGCACTTCACCAGCCGGTCGTCAATGACAAAATTGAGCGAAATCATTTTTTTCAAAGACGTTAAATCATAGCTGTATTGCCGCCGACTGGGCTCAGCACGGCGTAGGTAACCCTCGCTCACGTAACACCGGCGTGAGGTGGTTTGGTGCTGTTTGTCAGATTACAAAATAATTTTGGAAATGTTTTCATGTGACTTTTGTACAGATACTTACAGTCCCGTCATTTTTATGAAATCGGTAGTTTTAAGTAGTTCAAACATAATTATTTATTGGCTCCTACCGTGGCTTTGTAATAGCTGTGTAACAAAATGATGTGCTAACGAGTGAGTGTCACTTCCAGGTCAGGTCTGTCCATCTACCACTGTACCTCGTCCACGCAGAGGCCGTTCCGCTGGGGCTCGCTCAACGAGATCGTCAACGGCTTCCTCCACGAGTATCCTCTGAAGAGCGCCGTGTGGTGAGTTTGTGTCTACCACGAGACCGGTCTAGGCACGCGGTAGCGGGTCTGGCCATGTGCAAAGAAAAGGAAGTGGCGACGCTGCACCATGCGTATATTTAAACGAATCATTTTCCTGCCAGGCGCTTTCCACTTTACACCCGACGCTTGACCCTAAAATACAAGATCTCATAAGTGTAAGATTTTATAACTGACGCCGCATTTCTAGTGACGGACTGACACGCCCATCAAAAATAGCAAGCCTCTTTAAGAAATTCAATATTTGGTGTCAAGAGGTTTTTTAGGCAAATGAAAGTGTCTTAAATCTGAAAAATATTGATAATTTCATTATAAAAAAATGAAGAAAAGCGTAAAAGAGGTGAAAATCTAAGGTAAGAAATAACATTGAATTTAAATAATAATAAGAACTTATGTACAAAAAGTTATCCACCCATTTTCCCATCAAAACATAAATGTGGAAATAGGAGAGACAAGTTCAATAACAATTAATAATAATTTGCGTCATATTCGAATTGACCTACCTCGGGGTCTAATTTAGCGTGTCCAACCACAAATGTGGAGGTGCCATGTTCGAGTCCCGGTTCAGACCAAAAAGCGTTGTTGCGATTTTTCAATTGCTAATGACAGCCCGAGGTAAGGAAGTTGACGGTGCTTCACACGCTCGCGCTTTAGAGAAAAACTTAGCAATCGCATGCAATAATTTCCTATGCCGCGTGGGTCTGCCGTATTATCGTAATTGAGAGAGGACGGAAAAGTGAGTGCACACATTTGTATACAATAATATGCCCGATATGCCTGTGTCATTATTATGGTCGAGAGAGAGAGAGAGAGAGATACCTTAAGGTTCGCCCAGCGCTGCGCACGGACACGTCGCGCACGCTAGGCAGTGAGATGCCACTAGTAAAGCTCTCGTGTTGTCCGCCCAGGTACCCGCACCTGTCCTTCGTGTCCACCCTTTTCATGTTCCGCGTGTCGGCCATCTTCGTGCACTTCCTGCCTGCGGTACTACTGGACACCGTCCTGCGGCTCACCGGCGGAAAGCCTATGTGAGTACCTATCTCAGTATGCGATGGAGGTTTTTTCTTCAATGTATTGTAAGGAGCAAACAAGCAGTCGGAGCTGTTACATTACACTGCCTCCTCTACTACGCCTCCTTACTAAAGCTTACGTAGCAAATAACACGCGTAGCACTGTACATCGCTCGCTTCACGAACCACATGAAACGCGAAAGCATAGCCATTCCAGGTCTGATTAGACTGCAATACAGCAAAAACAATGTTTCTTACGACAGTAGACAAGACGAAAGATTTAGGAATCCTGTTTTATAATATCGGCGCGCGACTACTATTTCACAGAACAATATAATGACTGTTTTAAAATGAGTTACAATGTAAAATATTTACTAATTATAATTAAGAAACTAATAATAAATAATTTATCGATATATTCTTTTACACAAATTATTGATGTGTTAAGTTTACACGATTTTGCCTCGTTACAATATATCTACTCTTATGATTCTATTTATTTAATTATTTAACTAACACTGAATATGCTGAAGTTGGCCCCCCTTACCATTACATTAGATTCGATAAGGCGCGGGTACATTCTAGAGAACACTGATTCCTTCCAAGAATGATCCGTGAGGCCAAATTTCAATAGAGAAGATGATCAAATAAAAACTAAACATAACATCTTAAGACAGTAGGATATGCAGTACTCAAACAGTACTCGGAACCCGTTAATCAGAAAAACAAAATGTTTATAATTCATAATTGCATTTTGAATTCATTATAAAATACACAACGAAAAAAAAAAACGAAAAGGAGGGCAGCGCAACGCAAGTTCATGGGCATCGATAGTCGTCAAAAGGCTCCGAATACGGCATATCATCTCCCCCAGAAGCAGAACAAGTGCGTTGCCCTCCTTTGCACAATAATATAATAAAGTTAACCACAATGTTTAGCACACTATGTTCAACTTTTTTCTCTCTCATCTCGCCTAAATACACCGTAATAAAGCCCATAAAAGTATTTTTATTGTAATGAGTAAGTATGGGATGGATGCGAGTAGCAGGAGATCGGTCGTCCTGGCGTTCATTGAGAGAGGCCTGTGACCAGCAGTGGACCGATAAGGGATAATAATGATGGTGATGATGTTTAGTAAGTAACATTCGCGTAAACTCAAAGATATCAATGAATAAAAAAAATTGCGAATAAATTTATTATTTATGTTTGAATTCCCTAACGTGGAATTGTTTGACTCAGGCATACAATGCTAGTTATTTTAATTACTTTGTTAACAATGATTATTTACACAATAATATAATAATTATATAGCTGTGGAGTGTTAGTATATTTATGAATAACTGCGGAGTGTTATTTGCTATTAATGCGCATTCTCGTAATTTTGTATATCACTTACAAGATTAATGTACTGTACAGTGCTACATTACAGAATAGTTAAGACAGAGAATTACAACATATTGTAATGTTTAAATCGCTCTACCCGTTTTAACAATTTTCTTTTGCCGAGTCGCTCCGGCAACCGCTCCAGTAGTCGCTGCATTCGTCCTGTAGCGAGTTCTCTCTTGCGGGACGAGGAGTAGGCACTGTCGTCGGCGAACACCGCGAGCAAGACTTCCGCCTCGCCCACTCCAGAGTTGTAGTTGGGCGTGGGAATATCATTGATATAGGCCGCGTAGAGACAAGGGGACAGGCAACTACCCTGCTGCACTTCGGCACGTATGACACACCGAGAAGAATATCGCCACCAGGTGCACGGGAGCCAGCCCCACCAGTCAGATGACTTCGGCATTGGTCAGCGGGCATCGGGCCCGGGGACAGAGCCTCCTCAGCCTGTATTTTCTTGGCCAGATCAGACAGTATGTCAGGGGGGAGGTCACTCCGACGGCGCGCTTTTGCCGGAACGGTGGTGGTTGCCGCAGCCTCCACCTTCTCGGTTTCAAGTTGCACGTCGATGGTGAAATCGGCTAAGTGGTCTCTGAGGACCTGCCAATCAATCCTCTCCCTGGTCCGTTCCCGATCCCTTACCACCGCCGTCGAGTAGAGTGTAATCAGGACGGGTAGGTGCTAGGTCATACAACACCTCTGTATCCAATGTGCAGTGGAGGCTATTGTATACTTGATGGAACTTGGGTTGTGCAGAGAGATCCCTGCACCGTGTAGTCCCATCGTTCCTGATCCACCTGCAGTCTGGCGCCGTAGTAGTTGATGGTGGCCGATCCGCAAGCAGTGTACTTAGATTTCGGGTCATCAGCAATCAACACCTGGCCCCCGCCACCCAGTACGCGGTGGACATCGGTGAGGTCAAACGAGTGTGTAGGAGGCTTGTATGCCGCGTAAATTCTCAGCTTCTCGTCCGACACATGCACAACTATTCCAATTGTGTTGAAGTCGGAGAATGTGTCAGGTCCGTCCGTGGGTCTTCTACACTGGCTTGGTGGGGCCTGCGAGAATTGCGGGTTTCGAGGCTAACCTCATGACCCGGGTCAGTTCGCGAGGGGCAGCTATCCCCACGGTGATGGGGCAACCCACTGATGGTGGTGGGTGGTTACGCAGCTAGGTGCTAAGGCCGTATGGCCCGAAACTGTGATTGCCTACTGGCCTGCAGGTGTGGTGGGTAGTGTGGTGTGATGATGTCCAAGTGTGGTGGGGGTTATGAATGTGACTAAATGATCCTCGTCCTGATTGTCGGGGCCGAGGACCCTTCTCCGCTTGGTGGAACACGATAGGGATGCTGTTGTCTCCACCTTGACAGACATCCTCCATTTGTCGAACGACTCCGGCAGTCGATCCAGCAGACGCTGCATTCGCCCAGCTGCTAGCTCCGACTTTCGGGACGAGAAGTAAGCACTTTCGTCAACGAACAGCGCGAGCAAGACATCCGTTTCGCCCTCTCCCATAGAGTTGTTGAGCGCCGGAATGTTGTTGGTGTAGGCCGCGTAGAGGCAAGTATAGCCCGCAGGGAGGAATGTCGCCCGTCCACCGCTACCCGGAAGGGTCTCCCTTCTAAGAACGACGCCACTAGTCGCACGGGAGCCAGCGGGACGTCGGCGTCCACCAACTTGACCAGAAGGCCCGGGTGCCACACCCGGTCGGCCTTTTCCATATCGAGAGAGACTCCGACCGAGTGTCTCCCCTTGTTCATCTCCGTGGCCAAGTGGTAGAGCACCTGCGCCAGCTGCAATGTGGCCAAGTGGCCGCCTCAGAAACCGAAGTGCTCGTCCCTTATTGGGACGTATAGCTTCAGTCTCCGGAGCAATAGCCGCTCGAACAACTTGGCCACATGCGACAGCAGTGTGATCGGCCGGTAGCTTACGGGTAGGAGACTTGCCCGGCTTTGGGAAGACGATTCTCCCTTCCGTCCAGATATCCGGAAAGTGGGACATGCGGAGAACACCGTTAGCTATCCTTGTGAGAGCCACGGCTGTTGGCCACGGCATCATCACCAGTGCTGTGGGAGGGACTTGTCGGGGCCTGGTGCTTTGCGCCTCGACAGGCGAAGGGTGACCTCCGCCGCTTCCCTGGGCGGGGGAGATAAAGTCCCCCCGTCCAGCGGCGGAGGCCAGCTCGAAAGGAGGACATGGCCTTCTACGTACTCGTGGTGCTCGGCGGCGACTGGTGCTGCTGGGTGTGGTGGGAATTGTGTTTGTAGGTGGTTGGTGTGCATGCCTGCTCGTGTCTGGGCGTTGTAGTGGCGTTGGTCCTTTGAGTCGGTGAGTGGGCAGATCGTGGTCTTCGACCTGGTGTGATCTGTTCAGGGCATAAAGGGATGTGTCGTCAGCGCCAGCTTGAGCGATGGTTCGCCCCCAGCTGGCCCCCCGACAGTCCTTCGCCCTTGCAGAGACGTCCTCAGTAAGTCGATTGAGATCGGCCAAGATCAGCGGGCAGCGGGTCCGGGCCCAGAACCTCCTCAACTACCTTTTCTTCATCAGATCAGACATGATGTTGGGAGGGAGGTCACTTCGACAGCGCGCTTAGATCGGTGTGGTGGTGGTCACCGCGGCCTGTACCTTACGGATTTTGTCCGTGAGACTACAGACCGCAGCTTCCACCTCCCCCGCGGTTTCAAGCTGCCCGTCGATATTGAAGTCGGCCATACGGTCTCTGAAGACATGCCAGTCCACCCTCTGCCTGGTCCGTTCCCGCTCCCTTTCGACCGCTGTCGAGTGTAACGTGATTAGGACCGGTAGGTGCTGCGTGTCCAGGTCATACATCACTTCCATGTCCAGTGTGGAGTAGAGGTTGTTGTGAATGACGATGTCCAACACGTCCGTGTTCCGCCGGTGATCCGATGGAACGTGGGTTGGGCAGGGGTTCCCTGCACCGTGTATCCCCGTTCGGATCCACCTGCAGTCTGGCGCCGGTGCGTTTGATGGTGGTAGATCCCCAAGCGGTGTGCTTGGACTTCAAGTCACCAGCAACCAACACCTGGCCCCCGTCACCTAGTACGCGATGGACGTCGGTGAGGTCGAAATAGTGTGTGGGAGGCCTATATGCCGCGTAGATTCTCAACTCTTCTCCCGACACTTGCACAACTACTACTGTTGTGGTCATGTCGAAGATCAAAGTCGACGTGGACGATGTCCCGCCGAACGAGCACTGCCGTATGTCTATACGCCCTGCCGCTCGGCGACACCTCGTCTCTGCGATACACGGCATAGTTCGCCATCTTGAGGTCCTGCCCAGGCCCCAGCCATGTCTCTCCGAACAGTATGAAGTGGATGTGGTACTCCTGGGCGAACCGTCTGAGGTCCTGGATTTTTCCTCGGATGCCGCCGGGGTTCCAGTAGATGATTCGCAATTGCTTACGATCCATCACCGGTTCCCTTCTGGCTAGGTGTTTATGGTGTTATGGTTACTTGTGATGTGGCTGTGTGCCTGGGGTCCCTGAGCAGACGAGTGAGCTCTTCCCTAATAACTTGCCTGAGTTCCTCCCTAACGATCTCAGCGTTTATCTCCCTCGCCTTGCCCTCCCTTGCCTCACAAAAATGTGGGGCAAAGGTCCACTCTCCATCTAGGACTAACCCAAGACATTTAATTTTTGGGCTAATTTTTACTAAGCTGCCTACTACCAGAAGGTGTGCCCCCAGGGGAGGTCCCCTTTTTCTAGGCCCACGAAACAAAATGGTTTCAGTTTTGTCCAATCGAACACGGAGCCCCAATCTCTCTATACGACTGACAGCTTGTGGTCACCTCGGACAGCCAGCCAACTGTTGAAAGTTTCTTCCGTGGGACCAGACAAGGGTGTCATCAGAGTAATATATAACACCTAACCCAGGGGAAGCAGCCTCGCAAGACCCAGTCATATCTGAAGTCCTACAGGGTCAGCCGCAGTATCGATCCCTGTGGTGTGGTAATAAGTTCTTTTCCATAGGGGAACCCCGAAGATACTCATAGAGGACTATTCTCTCCTCCAAATATACCTTCAATAATCTCTCAAGATACGGAGGGACCCTAAACTATATCAGACTCGCCAGTATAGGAGGTGTGGGTTAGACTATCTAAGGGCATCCCACTGTTGATCTTCGGGTTCGGAAACCAAATTGAGCATCTCACAATTTGGGTCCCGGACCTTCCTCGTGTCTAGTAAGTCGTAAGGCCAGAATCCGTTCTGCAGCCCTGCCAGCTTCGTTTAGAAGTACGATGGGCCGTACAGAAAAGATAACATGTGCAAGGCACAGGGCTGAGCTGGTGTGACCCGTCCGCAGATTATTATTATTATTGCGAGATTATTATAATAAAGGTGCATTAATTTTCAGATTGTTCCGTATGCATAAGAACGTGTGGAAATCATTGGGCCGGCTGGAGCGGTTCATATTCACGGAGTGGCGCTTCGACAATCCCAACACGAGGCAGCTGGCTCAGCAGCTCAGCGAGGCGGACAGGAACGAGTTCCACATTGACATATCCGATCTAAACGTAAGTTTGGTGTCTCATTTTATGTTAACTGCAGTTCGCTTTTTTTTAAATTTTATCTAGTTTGTTTTAATGCATATTGGGGCAAACGAGAGATCGGAGCCACGTGATGAATAAGGATGCTGATTAACCTTTGCATATGCAGCATTTGCGTGGCCCTCCTTCATCCCTCCAGCAAGAGGCCACCGGCTACTCACAAACGCGGCTTTTAAGGCTTTTTAGGCGGTATCATAAGTACCACCCAGGTCGTGCTGGCCAGTTCGGCTGCTATACAGCATGGCAGCACCTCTCAAAATACTCATGTTTACAAATAAACTGCCTTTATATACAAATAAAAGTAAAAATGTATGTTCTGTCTGTGAACAGTGGGAGGCGTACTTCAAAGTGATGTACAGGGGCGTGCGGAGGTACCTCAACCGCGAGAGCGAGACAACTCTCGCCGCCGCCAGGAGCAAGGACAAAATGTGAGTATTTTTTACCGACTGCAACATGATAATTTTATTCCTTTTTTTCCAAGAGGGTAATGTTTCTCGAGAGTTTGTATGTAGGCATATATTTATGTATGAATAGTGGTGTGTGTATGTGTGATTTCCGTTTCCCCTACAGCCTCAGCGGTTCGAGGCACTTTCAGGCGCCGTTAAATTCGTTGAGATGTGCGAGTGCCGACGGTACATGAAACTGCATAGAACAAGATAGCAGATTTTGGGCACAAATGGGTCCATTTTTCTTCTTATCTAACATGCCCGTCTCCATGTCGCTCACATCGTAAATGAGTATCTCCCAGAGGTTCGTGTTCAAAAATTGCAGTGGCCAGCTCGCAGCCCGGATTAAATCCCATAGAACACGTATGAGATAGGCTGAAACGAGCAATAAAGTCATCATGAAACCCTCCACAAACCCTTAACCAGCTTTGAGATGCTGCACTAACTGCCTGGCGACGAAATCGATATCAGAACGTCATCCAAAACATGCCAGACCGAATGCAGGGCTAGAGGAGGCAACACACGCTAATAGAAATGACAGAAAGCGACAAAAAAATCAGACAATTTTATATTCGTAGCGATTTAACTCTAGTGTAAAACTTTTGTGTAATTGTGTTTTTTGCATAAACTTCATCATCAACTCAAAAAACTTTTGATTGTGAGAAAAAGTGATCAGGAACGTGAATTGGATAGACTCCGAACACATTTTGCCAAAATTTGTGGAGCTAAGTATAAAGTAAAGAAGTTGTCATACGTTTTGTACTTGGCCAAGTTAACGGAAATTAATAAAATATAACATCATTACCATAATCATCGTCATCAGCCGGACGGCGTCCACCGCTGGACACGGGCCTCCCCCACGGGCCTCCCCCACGGGCCTCCCCCACGGGCCTCCTCCACGGGCCTCCCCCACGGAGCCACAGATCACGGTCTCGAGCCACTTGCATCCAGCGGCTCCGCGCTACCTTAAGCCTTCAGTCCATCGGGTGGGAGGCTGTCCCACATTACATCTTATATACCATCCTTCACATACGTGGCGAGAAAAAACCCACAAATTACTCAAAAATAAAAGTTGCTCAAATTCAGAAACCTCAGTACCTATAGTAATCAAAAAGAAACTACATAAACCACTTTATGTGGTTGTTTATGGGTGGTTGGTGGGCTCTGACTGCTCGTTTATCTCTTTGGATATATTAAATTAAAAAAATATATCAAACGAAAGTTTAAAAATGTGGTTTTAATTTAAAGTAACTTCTAGTACATGAAGGGATTTGTGTATGGACATTGTATGGACTCGTTTGTTGCAGATTGTACGTGGTGCACGTGGCCTGGCAGGTCCTGGTCATCTGGCTGCTGTGGCTGGGCGCGGCCACGGTCCTCGGGCGGACGCTGCTCACCACGGCCTGGGCGCCGCCGGTCATATACTTCCTCTACAGCTTCCTGTAGATACCCAACACTTGTGCACCACGTAGAGGGCGCGGGGTCCGACCGTGACCGAAACGTGATCGAAACTCCGCAAGGGCAATTAACATGTCTCACAGGTTCTAAAATGAAGACTTCGTTTTCATAGGTTACAGAAGTGTTTAACTACCGATACGACTGTTTGTGACTTTATCTTGTAAAACTAATGTTCTCTGACTAGTAGCAATGCTCACGTAAAGTGACGTGGACATATCGCGTTTTATATTATATATTTTTATGATATATCCCGACGTTTCAGGTGTATTATAATAGCTGTGTTCACGGACTGAGGTTGACTCGCCCATCATCTTCATCGTCAGCCAGACGACGTCCGCTCGACACAGACCTCCCCCATGTATCCACGTTCAGACATCACAAGTTATTAAATATGCTAAGTCTGACGCTATACTGTCCGTTAAAGTAGTCAAGGCCGCTTCGCAGGGTACTAACAAAGTGTCAATTAGCTATCTGATACTTAACTCTAACCATAAATTTGCCTCATATTAGTAATCTCTGCCGGAACTTGTCAAATCGAAATTGGTAATAATTTATCTGAAACTTAAATTATTCACATAGACACACACATTTCCATATTAATGATATTAATTGAATACAAAATAATAATTAAATAATAATTGAATACAAAAGTGATTTAATTTTGTATTCAAACGTACGTCATCTCAAACGTAATGATTAACTCTGTCATAGTGTTTACTTGTAACAACTTTGACAAAAAACAAAAACGGAATGGTGAAGGCAAATAATTTTTTCTGCGTTTTTCTATTGAAATTTCAATGTTGTAAGTGTTCGGGGATTGTATATTGTTAGTATACACACATCTGTGTGCAATCCGATGAAGCAGCTTTGGGCTTCTCTTCGCTTCCACAGAGAAAGTTCAGGTCCGAGAAAAAAACAAATCTTCGTGCCAGTTCCTCGTTGGGCCACCCTGTTGGGGAACTGGCATAGTTAGCTGGCATACACACAGTGCTAATTTCTAATAAGTATTTAATTATTATAATGTATTGTATTAAATACACGCAGACTTAAGAAGCGTGTGCTTGTAAATATACTTTACCATCTATTAAATATTCAACTTATTAATAATTATATTCAAATAAGGAAATTTGATAATTATAGCACATCTTAATCATATTTATTTAGTTATTCAATACGAAATATTTTAACAAATGGGGCTTATTAAAAAGGTGATTATGGAACGGAAATTAGTTGAATTCATGAGTTACGATTAAATTAATGAATTAAGTAAAAACGTGTAATGTATTATCTTTGATATAGAGGAAGGGTAACGCATCAGCATAGTAATTATGCTGATGTTCATCTGTAGTCGTAGCAGGGCTACGATTGCTCATTTGTCCCCCTAAACTATGGAAAAAAGAATCTATAAAGCTGTACTCTATTAACATGTGCCTTAGGAGGGATCAGTTTACTGTAGAACTATTCGTGTATTTAGTTTTTACCTAATGTTAGAGACAGTGGCGCCTTTCGAACGTCGTCATCTCGCCGGTGCACGCAGCTTCGGCGCGACGCTGGCTCGACGTCGTCGCGGCTCCGGCGCTGAACCACTGCCGGCGTTGCGTCAGCGCATCGTTTTTTGCGAACAGCAGCGTGGGGAACGGGGGTTTTAGATTCGCAAAAAACGTGGCATTGTAGCCGCGCAGACGCAACCCCGCCGCCTACGTAAACCGGCGTTCTGCAGTGGTTTAGCGCCAGCGTCGCGTCGACGGTGAGTGGGCGCTGGCAAGACGACTCTTGAAAGACGCTAGTGTTGGGCGCTAGTGTAACACAATGCAAAATGATAAAGTGTTTGTTTATATTTTATCGAAGTCCAGTATAAGAATTACCTATATTTGTTATAAAATATGTTACATGTCGATATGAGAAATATGATATATCTTCTGCATAATTATCTTGTTTCTTTTCACTTACCACTCAAACGTTATAAAAGTTTCGTGATATATAGACAACTTCAAGTAGGAAGATGGGGAAGGTTAAACTTTTCGAGCACATGTATGTATGTGTATGTACATTTCTATGTTTACGTTTAGAGCACATGTATGTATGTACATTTCTATGTTTACGTTTAGAGCACATGTATGTATGTACATAACCATGGTTCGAGCCTTATCATGGCGCTGCTCTTTGTACCACTCTTAAAAGAAAAGGGGCTGCTCTCTGTACTCCTGTTATAAGAAGAGGGAGCAAAAGAGGAGGCGCTATTGCGCACCGGGCAAGTGGCGAGGATGGCAATCTCACCCCATTGCATTGTCCCAAAGTTGGTGGTGTTGGCCTGTGGTAAATGCGTTTCCCCACGTCAAAAAAGTGTTAGACTCATAAGTCGGCTTATAGCCGAATGACACTAATTTGATGTTAAGAACCGAAACCTACAACTCTTACTGTATGTTGGGGCACATTTAGTACAGTTATTATTGTTAATTTAACACTAGGCGATTATTTTGTACTGTAAACGGGACTTACTATCGCGTACTATTTTCATCGAATTACTTACCCTCTCTACAGAACTCTCGACATTTCCACCATAATGCAATGGTCGTGGTCACGAGCACAGACTGATGCTCCAGGGTGTCACCGTCCCGTAGCCGCGCGAGTTCTTCGAACTACCTGCAGTTGATCTTCATAATCTTTATTCAAAACATTAAGGTCCCGACACACAACACTCACAATATCCGATGGTTTATCCGAATACACAGATCCCGAAACTTTACTACCTGAAAATCCTCTCCACGTCATTACAATAACAGATGGTATGTCAAGCGGTTGAAATCAGGAAATACAAAAAATTTAGAAATGTTTTGTATTAAAAAATAATTGTAATTATTTCAATAATCTAATTTTTTTTGACGTGATAACGTCTTGTTAATTGAGGTCAGCTGCATGAAAAAGATGGACGTGATCCAATATCCAAACGAGCGAGAGAGCGTAACGAGTCGTTTCGTTGACTCCACCGGGAGATGAGTTGCGAGATCAGTTAGAGAACAGTTATCACGTAAAATTATATTCCGTCCATAAGATAACTAGCAGACAACAAGACTTGTTTGACGGCACCGCGTCTTAGAAGCGCAATACGCAGAAACGTCTAATTAACATTTAGAACAACTGATGACCACTTAATATGGACCAAATTTGACTAATTTCTTTTAAAGTTTGCTCCTTATTCAATGAAAAATATATGGGGAGACAAGTTTTTACGTGTGAAATAATAATGCATTTCACTTCAATATTATGTTCTTAAGGAGTAAACTCCTGTTATGTGTCGGAGTTTTTCTCAGTTTCCTTTGTTATTTTATTTTTCACACTCGCGCATCCCCAGAACCTTCCTAGTCCGTGTGGTGGTCAATTTATGATTGGTAAATTTTTTAGGGCCACATTCCTTAGGAGTACATTCTCTTACACTTCGTAAGAGGTACTGCCATTGTTGCAGCCAAATCAAATAACTGCCATAACAGGGGAAGAACCTCACACTAAATGTTCCCAGTGTGAAGAGATGTGCTACTTCGGAGTCTGGGTGGCCCATTAGAAGGACTATTTATCCAGATGTTTATAGGCGTCGCGTCGGTTGTAACACTAATACTCCCTGCTTCGAAAGAACCTTCTCTGTGTTGTGTAGGTATTAAAAAAAGGTAAATAAATAAATATTTTATTAAAAATTATTTAATATAAAAAAAATCAATACTTATTGCAGTAACGGGTTTTGTTCAACTTCTACGCCATATTTATTCTATTCATATTTTCGTTTATCCTGTAATTTTTTTTTTATTTTAATGAACTGAATCATTTCATTTATTTATTAAATTGCGTTTAACGATCTAATTGAATGATTATAAATTGATTGACCTGATATACTGCGCCTGCGTAGTCATTAAAAAGCGTCGCTCCGTATATCATAAAAATATGTCTCGACAATAACTCAATTCTATCAACGTTCTAATCGACTTTAAATTAGTCCACCTAACTACTAATAATTTTTACCTAATAGGTTCTTCTGAATTACATATTGAAATAAGTCGAGATGAAGTGCAATTAAAAGCCACAAGTAGATTACACTTTATGACTTGCCATGGACCTACGTCACCTACACCTATTATGGCGATCCTCACTGATAGTCATTCAGCCTAATCCTTTACTTTTCATAACTGGCAATGATTTACACTGATAAGGGATTCACTGCACAATCACTTCCCTTCCCCCATTTCTCAGTATCTTCATCTGTACTATCCATCCTATTATATATTGCTTCTAACAAACAGCAGTCATAAGGACTTGTGATAGATGTAATCGTCTAATGACAGTCAAAAAAAAAACAATGAACTACAGTCCGTAGCTCATATTAGTAATGTCGCGGGACTGTACTACGAGTGAGCATAGCGTCACTTGCCTGTGCGATGACTTACGAATGCGCGTAGCGCCACTTATCTGTACTACGATTTACAAGTGAGCGTAGCGTCACTTAACTGTGTTACGGACTAGCGAGTGCGCGTAGCGCCACTTAGCTGTGCTACTACTTACAAGAGTGCCTAGCGCCACTTACCTGTGCTACGTAGCATGTTCCAAACTTATTTGTTTACAAAATGAGTAATGCCGTTAAATGAGTTAAACTTCAAATATATTCAGTTAGTATCATTAATCTGGGTGATCTTACCGTCTCACTTCAGCACGCCTCTGGGCCTGAAGCTGGATTGCAGTGGGGTCTACATCCACCTTCGAATTGCTGTCGAGTCCTGGAATTATGTCTGAAAAGCCCTCGCTATCCAGATCTTTCTTATCTAAAAAACAATACTAAGTCATCGGCGTGTCAGATACACATCTACACACGAAACAGTTTGCTCGTCAAGAACGAACATGATTCTGAAATAAAAGAGGGTGTAAGCGTGGTAGAACGCAAAATTGAAAATTGATCGATCGCTGTATCACACCAAATATGGAAGTTAGTATTAAAAATACACTTTTACGGCTTTGTAAAAATGTATTTGGAGGACCAACGTGGTCTGATTTATACTGTTTTGGTATTTTTGTTGTACCAGTGGATCGCCAGTGAAATTTTCGCGCTTATTCAACAGTATATTTAAATATTGTTAATACGGCTACGGATAGTACTCGTAAAAATTAGACCGGAACGGATTTTATTGTGTGCAGCTATCGCCTGAGTAATAGTGACCGTGAAAGAATCTGCTTACGTTATTATTAAATGAGATTAGTTAACGGCAGCCGAATAGTTTACTTACCAATATTAGGCACGTCACTAATGTGCAGACTTCCATCGAAATAGACGGTTCCTTCATGGTCAGGTTTCAAATCTAAAAGGGGTAAAATTGCCAACGTCATCATATAATCATCAGTTCAAATCCGTATAATTAACATAGGATACCTTTCAACTCAGACCAGCTAAAACTCGGACACCATAACCTCAACAGGACAACAAAAAGCGATCGACCCTTACATTTCTTAAAAATTATTAATTTAATTCTATAATACAAATTTATTTCGCTATCTCACATGTCCAACGATAAGTGAAATCACCTGATCGCGGATGCCTCTATTGGGTGTTATCTCTTGACATCGATTTACCTAGAGGATATACAGATGGTTTGTTTTAGGTTTGTCCTTGAGCCATTTAGGCTCTTAGACCAGTATAATCGTCAATTGACCAACAAACAACAAAATTGTTGATGCAATGGCTTGTTATTGTATAAAACACAAATATTGTTTTAATTTGTAAATAATTTACCATATTGTTTTAAATTGGTCTCCAGTTCGTCATTATCTGAAACAAAGTTATAATTGCGTTTATTCAATGATCGAGTTAATTATGCATTTATAAACCACAGTAGAAGAATTTTATACGTTTTAAAGTTGAATTAAATGTCACGACAAATAAACTGCACAATAAATCAAGTTATAATTATCAAGTTATCAAGAAGCATCGATATAAGATCGTAGAAGATGATTTTGCCGACTGTGACACACATCTACAAAAAATAACATCAAATAATGGATTATGTTGTAAAGTTAAATGTATTGATTGTATGTATTATTATTATGTTGTAAAGTTAAATGTATTGATTGTATGTATTATTATTATGTTGTAAAGTTAAATGTATTGATTGTATGTATTATTATAAAGTAGAACTGGGCAACAATCTGGAAATGAATAATCATGTCATGGATACCGCAATTTCAATATGAAAACTGGTACATGGCTGACACGTAGTGTCTACATTTAGTAAGGGTCCGCAATTATAGACCTCCGTGATGTAGCCAGGTAATAAATTACATACTGTTTCATAAAATTTTGACTTTGCGCTGCTTTCACAGGTTTCTATTGTAAATCACTGTCTATCTGATACCTGAATCGTAAGTATCTGCTTAATAATGCTTCATGTTAAATATTTCTAACCGGGACGTATGAAATCTATTTTTTTTATCACTTAAGTTCCGGATAAGTAAGCCGAAACTTATGAACAAGTGAAGAGGCCATTACTCTCCGCATTAATGGTATGCTATAAATTTAGTTAATAAATATTGACGTGAGCACATTTGTCGAGGAAGGCTATAAGCTGTATATCGTTACTCTATAACCATTAGGAGCTGAGTTACGCAAGTGAAACCGCGGGTCGCTGCTAGCTTGTGTCATATAAGTAATAATTTTTAATTAGTCATTTACCTGGGAAATATTTAGCACTGCTCTTGTCGCTTGTAATATCGTCGAAATAACTTGACTTGTGTGTTTCGTTCGGAGTTACTGACTTGTCTGGGAACACATTTTCCATGATTAATATGAATACACAAATATTATTGTAGTTATCCGTTCCATTACCAACGGCTTAAAGGCTCAAAACCCCAAAAGCACAAATATTCCTATGAAAGTTCTTAAATTGCCCGCAATAAATCTACCCTGCGCCACACCCAACTGTAACTCTAAATTCGCCCCTGCCAATGAACATTGCCACTCCTATGAACTACTCGGACTTATTTAATACAGCCGTTCCCCTTTCTGATGATTAAAACTTTTGAAAATAAGTTCAAATAAAACTTTATAACTTACCTGCAAATTTTAAGGGATCGTTTCGAAGTGGCACTTCTGTAGTATTTAGTTCAGTATTGTTCGTCACACCGGGCGTAGCTGTCTTTTTAAATTCTGAAGAAAAAAATCCAGAGTGAGTATACTGGTAAACCTTATATTTAACATTACTATTGTCATAGCACGACAATGGCGGGTCAGTAACTCAGTAGGAGGTCAAAGCAGTAAGGGAAATAATCCAAAGAAGTCCTGTCCGAAAGCAAAGGATTTTATCTCGGGAAACGAAGGTAGCCCCTAGAACCATGTCGCGTGTTTGAAGAGATGATTTAGGACCTGTAGCCAAACGATACGCACTGGTCATTTCTTAACTGGTAAACTAAAAATGAATAGGGTGGTAAAACTGAAACAACTGCTGAAGCGGTAAGCTAAGAGAGCTCACAGAAAAATTTTGTTCACGGATGAGATTTTTTTTATAATGGAGCAACATTACAACAAACAAGTAGTTAAGCCCCTTGAAAATAAATGACATGTTTAATAACAAGTATGGTCCGTCCGTCAAGACTCGATAAGAATCATAAAGCTCGAGCCACCCAATTTTGGTTAAAATTCCATTTCATCTAGTCCCGACCTTAATCCGCTGGATTATGATTTATGGTCAGTTTTAGAGAGTACAGTCTGCTCTAGACGCCAAGGTAATTTGGAGTCCCAAAAACAATCCATACCATGCCAACATAGTTGGCAGTGGAGAATTTTCCCATGGAAAGAGTGCGTGTTTGTATTGATAACTGGTCTCAAAGTTTAAGTGACTATATTGCATCCAATGCAGACCACATCGAATAAGATTTTTATATTTTTAATTGTTTTATATTTATGTATTAAACTAACTCACTGTAAAAGTAATAAACATTATTTGCAATGAAAAAAAAAAAAAAAATTTTTTCTTTGTTACAATATTTATGCCAAGAGGTAATATGACAGTTCAATATGAAATCTTATATTGTTTTGTAAATCAATGATACAATGGTAGAACGATTGCCTCGTGTTCTAGTGGTAACCACATTCAAGCAAAGCCGTAATGTCTAAGGTTCGAGTCCCGGGTCGGACCAAACTGATATTAGGATTTTTCAATTTCTAATTAAAGTCCTAAGTCAGTAAGTTGGCGGTGTTTGCACCCCCGTGAATCGGAGAGCACATTATGCTGTCGGTCCAACGCCTGATTTCTCTCCGGTCATGTCGGATTGCCATCGGGTTGTGAGGAGCAGGTCGTGCACGTGTGCCTGACCACATATACTGTCTCCATAGACATGGCAGCCGTGTAAGAAATACGGCTAGGACAACGTATAGAATAATTAGAATTCACAATTTCATGTAAGGATATATCTGTGGGATACCCCATAAGTATATCCTTTCGTTAAGTCTAATAATATTTAATTATATTCTAAGCATACATCGAATAGTCTCACCGACAGCTTGTAGCCTGCGCAATGCTTTCTCCACACACCAATTGAAAGTTTGAACATTTTGATCTTGGTCTAATTCTGTACAAAACGTCATTGCCATTTTTAGAAATGGATCTGTATTCGATTTCTCCATATTTATTGGACTGATTGGATTGAATTGAAGGTTTGTTTTCTTCGGTATGACTGTAGTATATTCGACCTTTTGAGTTTTCTTTTTTGAACGTCTTATCCATCTCCTTTCTCTATGTTTCGGTTCCTCAGAACTGGGGATATGCAAAAGGGAAGGTGTTGTTAACATCCGAGGTGGTTTACTTTTTATAGAATTATGCTTCGAATCTGCAACGTTAACGACGGTAGCAAATAATTTATTCTTAATTATTTCAGCAATGAACGTGTTATTGAAGTAGTATTTGTATATCAAATCGTCTATTGACTGCTCATCTTTATCTCTTATCATGTCTTTGTCGTAATTTTTAAATTCTTTGTATCGTGGTTCAGATAAAAGATTGATCTTAACTGTTTCAGGGCTAGGAGATATTGTTGTTAACAAAGTAGGGCGTAACTCTTTTTCAGAATATTTGTTTGTATTTATTTTATTCACATTATTTCCTTTTGGATTATTTTTAGTAATAGGCATCTGATAAACCTTCTTGATTAATTTTGATATATAATTTTGCTTTGCTGATATTTCGTTCTGATTCTTAGCTATCTTCGCCTGTTTGTTAGTAATAATTTCATTTTGCTGTAACATTTGTCTTTGAATGATATAAAATTGGCTTTGCTGTTTAATGAATTCTTTTTGTTGTTTTCCAAACTGTACCAAATTATTAGACAATTCTTTCTCTTTATTTACTAAAGATTGTCGGTGGTCGTCAATACTTTTCACCTTATCATTAAAGTTTTCACTGATTTTCATAATCTCATTATATTTGCTATCGAAATCCTCGAACTTTTTTGTTATTATTTCAAGATTCTTTGTGACTTCACTATTTAAATTGTGTAGCTTAGAATGAATTAGTTTTATAACGTTATGTTGCCTCATTATCCTTTTGAATGATCGCGTTAACATTGCTAATACGTTTAACAACCCTTTCTCTGAGATTATTCTAGACTTTACATTCATTGTTTTCTCTTGTTGAACTTCTGAAGCATTATATGGTGTAGCATTTTGGTTTTTGCTTACAGCGTTATAATTATGTGCATTTTTAGTTGAATTCATTTTTTTGCCGAATGAAACTGTTTTTAATAGAGGCAATTCATAAATGCTACGAGACACATTAGTTGAATCTGAATTGATGTCATTTAATGAGTACAATAAACCATGACTCTTCATATCTTTAAGTGGAGTCATTGTATTTTTGTTTAAATTATTTACCCATAACGGTTTCATTATTTTCTCAAAGTCTTTTGTAATTTCTGTTATATAATATTTAGTATTTGGGTCTACTGGTGTATACACATGCGGGCGTATATTGTGTAGTATGTTGTAATGATCGGTATGAGATACTAGGCCTTCTTTATTAATAGAATCATTCAATACAATATTGGTATTATTTACTGAATTCAATATTGTTATTCCTCTTTTAATTCCATTTGAAGAACACTCATTATTTTTGCAACTTTTCGAACTATTAGTTTCGCGTTCCGGATTCAGTGCCTCTGAAATACACACAATACAATATTATAAAATTACACAAAAAGTTATTGTAGAATAACAAATGAAAAGATAAATGTTATAATATCATGAGAACACGAAGCATATTTTGAATTACAATTTCCATTTGCCTTCTTTCTCATTTCCACGTGCGAACGTATTCGCTGTCTTACTTTTGCGTAAATATCGATTGGTAAATCATATTAGTGAGATTCTTCGAGCGAGATTTTTCACTTTTGATAAGAACATTTGATGAATTTTAGTAATTATATACTTACTCTAGCCATTATGACTTATGAGATAGAGTCTGGCTAAAGACGGACGTAACGAGGGACAGACGGACAATGTAGTCTTAATAATAGGGTTCCGTTCTTTACCCGTTGTGTGTGGAACCCTAAAAATAACCAGAAAGATCAAGCCCCGTTACGTTGTCTATCTGTTTCTTAAAATCGAAAATGAACAACTTACTCCGCAAACTGTCAACTGTAGCGTTCACATGAAGTAGCACAAAACCTACGACAAACAACAGTTTAGCTGAGTTAAGAATTGAATATACTCACGTGCATCTCTTTTATTCCTCGAAACATATCCAGTAAAGAATGGGAGGGACTCGCCATCGTCATCATTACCGTTGTTACTATGTTCCAGGACATGATCAATGTCAAATGAGTTCGTTTTGAACACGGAAGAGCCAGGACGCCTTTCCTCTGCCAATTTCTTCATCCACAAACCTTTATTCAAAATATTATTTCTCTCTGCTCTGGGCCTGTAATTCGGTTCCGCTTCTAAATAGGTTGATCTTATTAATGCGAGTATATTTATAAATATCGATACTTTAGCTAAGGTATACATCACTCACTACACCGCGCCTGGCCCACAGCGTTATGTCGCGATCAAGAATTTTGCTTGTATATCGTGCGAATTTTTGTTATTTATAAATAAAGTTTCGGTTTAGTGCTTAACTTTGCGGCGATAATATTTGTCGATAGTTTCTTGGTGGAGCATGAAACTACTTTGAGGCAAGAAATTAACTATATATAACATATATTTATTAATTTACCTGTTTCTGATATAGGACTACGACACGAACTGGAGATATATTCCTAACCGTTACAGTTATATCCTCTACATAGTTTTACGGTTGACATATGTTTTACGGTTGACATATGTTTTACGGTTGACATATGTTTTACGGTTGACATATGTTTTACGGTTGACATATGTTTTACGGTTGACATATGTTTTACGATTGACATATGTTTTATTTTGTTGTGAAGATTAAATTTGCATCGACACAATAATATTCATTTTCCAAATACATATATGCAATGTTAGTCAGAGGTAGTGTCATGCTGCGTCGCAGCTAAATCGGGCTGGCACGACCCGAGAGGTACCTCTCGGTCTCATGACACCGATATAAAGTGAAAGCTGTCACGTTTCGTGTTTTCATTAGGCGGTGGCCCATTGGAGGGGAGGTGTAAAGGTGGTCGACCTGCATGCATAATATGTGGATATCCGGCCATCCATCAGTAGTAGTGAAAAGGCCTTTTGCTCTATACCATAAAAAAAAAACAATTATAGCAAAAAGGATACAAAAGGAATAACACTCTCTTTGATGTGAGACGTCTTTAAACTTAAAACGGGAGCATAAGGACCTTACTTATATACTTACCCACAGTACATTTTTTTAATTCTTATTTATTTTATCAAAACATACAATACTTTTGACTAAGCAGGCCAAGAACCACAGTACCACCATGATCCATGTCTTCTCGGGCGGTAGAGCTCAGTAGCCCGGGGCTATTTTTAAACCGAGGGCTACTATTATTACCCCTTTTATAAGAAGAAGGGGACCTCAGAACAGGAGGAGGAGGTGTTTTGCACACGGAGCAAGGGGCGAGAACGAGAAGCTCACACCATTGCTGTGCCCCAACGGTGGTGTGGTTGTCCTATGGCTCGAAAAAGAGGCCAAAAGCCACAGAGGTTTGTCTGAAATGCTATAGATACGTTACATAAATTTATTTTCAACTTAAAAATAGAATGTATATTCATTGATCTAATAAATAAGAAACTCTACTCTTAAGAAAAAGTAAAAAATGTGTATTTATCATTTCAGTGTCATTTCTCAGTCCGAGAAAATCACCATAAATGCGGTCGGACGTTAATGTAAGCAATATTATCGATAACTTTTATCGACTACTAGCCACTTCTGTGCTACTATGTTTACCATCGGTGATCGATTCTGTTGTTTGATTACGGTTTCGTCTTTTCTTTTTAGGCTGATAAGAAACACGTCCTATTTTATTTCGTACAACTTCCTGCCGTACGTTCGCTTTTGTTATAAACAACTGCTCCACTGGTCTATAAGAAAATTGTTACAACGATTAGTAGTACGGTAAACATTGATAAGTATTTAGTATCGAAGAAGGATGTTGCTTTTAAACACTCATCATTTTTTTCGTCATTATCAGCCCTTATCGGCCCACCGCTGGACATAGGCCTCTCTCAATGAACTCCAAGACGACCGATCTCCTGCTACTCGCATCCATCCCGGACCGGCTACTTACTGCACGGAGATCGTCTTCCCACCTGGTGAACGGTCGACCAACACTTCGTTTTCCTAAATCCGGCCTCCACTCCAGAAGGTCACTGGCCCATCTGCCATCTATTCTTCTGAGTGTGTGACCAGCCCATTGCCACTTCAGCGAGCCTATTCATCGTGTGATATCCGATAATTTAGTTCTCTGCCTTATGAATTCGTTACAAATTCTGTGGGACAGAGAAACACCCAACATAGCACGTTCAATAGCCCTTCCTAAATTAAAAGGTCATGTTTCGGCCCCCTAAGTAATCACTGGGAGAACGCACTGGTCGAAGACTTTCGTCTTCAAGCTCTGCGGTATAGGCGACGTGAGAATGTGACGAAGCTTCCGGGATGCTGCTCAAACAAACTGAATATTTCTATCGGCTTCCTTCTTGAAGTTATATCAACCAAACGACTTCAGGAATAGCACCATCAACATTGATCGGTCTTTGGAGAACGTGTTCGTTGAACGTGACCTTTGGCTTGTCTAAGTTCATCCTCAGGCCAATACGTTGGGAGGCTGCATTTTGCATTTAAGCCGTTCAACATTTCCTGCAAGCTCTCCATTCAAAATGCCGCAAAAGACGTCCTCCAAAGCATTAGCAAACAGTTTCGGGGAAGCAACATCTCCCTATCGCACACCTCGATGCAATTTGATTGGCCTTGTTTGACCTCCCGGAATCAGAACATAAAAGCAGCGTCATGCAATGCTCTCAGTACTTCGACGTATCATCAATCGACCTGACATTGCTGTAAAGCTTCCAGAATTGCCCAGATTTCGGCAGAGGTAAAAACTCTTTCATAGTCCACAAAGTCACCCACGCTCCGCATGCAATCAATGACGCCACTCACGGCCTCGTCAGTAGTAGTTGCCGACACATCTAGGGCATCGAACCGATTTTTTAATTCCAGGTGAAATTTTTCGGAACCTTCCATGGTTAGTCGGAAATTAGGTCGGAGTGTTAATTGTACCAACTTCATATATTTTTTAATTTTGAAATTATTTTATGATAACAACTCAATGAAAGTAAGTATTATCCAGACAATTTAACTGAACAGCTTAATGTGCTTGAACCTACTTATTTATCATATAACTAAAAAATGCCACCGAATGCTTTTTTGCCCCCCCCCCCCTATGTAAAATGAGTAATCGGAGCCTTTTTACGACTACCGATGCCCATGAAGATTCACATAATTACTATGCCGATGCGTTGCCCTCCTCCCCCCAATGGGCCACCGTGTATGTGCGATGTCTATGGGCCGCAGGATTCACGTACTATCCGTTGTTATCTATAGGCATATCTAGACTACCGACGCCTGTTAACATCCGCACATTTAATGATTTGGCTGAACCGTTGCACTCCTCGCAGCGGTCCGTCGTCTACACGCAAACCGCACGCCATAGTATACCCATCACTTTTAAGACGGTGATATTGTAGCAATTGTATTTTGCTACTTGAATTTTTTATAAAAAAGTATATCTATCACACTTGACTGTTAGACTGACGGTGTGCCCTGTGTTAAAGAAATGTCACTCTTTTTCCTTTTGCAATGTTGAGGTATAATATAATTGGAATGGCTGTCGCTATCTGCCAGCACCAAATGATAATTAAATAGTTTTGTCTTTTTCGCCCGGGAGCCCATATTTTCGTGTTACGATGCACGAAACATTTCATATAAAAGGATGAGTTCATGATTCCCAGCCGTCGCCATGTTTCATATCTTGTTTCGGAAAATTGTTAAAATGTCTTAATTCTCTTATGTGTGCATCTTGATGGTAGTATTTACATGATCTGTATGGCTACTAATTTGATAGACCGTATCATTAATGTGTTAGTTTCAATATATATATATTGCGATTTTAATTGGCTCATGAAGCCAAGGGAATGGGACGGGATCTTATTGGTTGTGTGTTCCTTTGTTCTTTTTCAGAGCTCTACTCCTTTTGCTTTTTGTTAAATTGAGATTTAATGTAAAGATATAATGTCACCCTAATCAACTACTATTAAAGTTGAGGATTGAAGAACAATAAGTCAGCTGCTTGGAGGATTGATTTATAATAAGACATAGAAAGAATACCTCCTGGTTGCTGCAAGGTGTATCGGATAAAAGATAAGACTTCATTCCCTCCCCATTTACTAACCCTTATTAAAAATTGTATTGTCTTCATTCCTTGTTCTTAATTGTAAATATTTGACGCAGAATACCTTATATAGAATTTCTAACATAAATGTATTGTCACAATATGTGAGCGAGATGTGTCTCTGGTTTTGTCCTCCCGATAAAACTGCAAAGTAAAAATGACACTACCTTTAACACATTATTCGTCTCTTTTCGTCTGCTTCTTATGCAATAGAATCAGTAGTGAACAACCCATAGACATGTTCCGTCACAGAAGTCGACAAGAGTTCGTAGATATAAAAATGAATAAAGCCAATTAGAATAACATTATAATTCTTTATTGCAATAAAAAGTATTTCATGTAATAATTAAGAGACAAACGGTCATAACACCCAATAGTGGAATACAGTAACACACTTCTGTCTGAGTGTTCGAAGGAAGCTGAAGTTAGACACTATTTGAACAGTGCTCGTCTGGCGTGGCCCTGTAAATGAAAAGCAAAAGATACTATAGTTCGCTTGAGACGTAAAAGGAAGAATCAAGTTTTGAACCGAATGGTGCATACAGCTTCATAAGCATCATCATAATTAATCGAACGAGAGCTTATAAACTACCAAATGCTGTCAAAAAAACCACAATAACGAGAAATTAAATGAGTGCTTCAAGAGTTCCAAGTCTTTTTTTAAGGGGTAGTGCCGTGTTGTATTGCAGTGGAAAATGGAGCCAGCACGACCGAGGAAGTACCTCTCACTCGCACGATACCGGCGTAGAGTGATAGCTTCACGTTTCGTGCGGTTTGTAAGTAGCCTGTGGTCCACTGGACGGGAAGTCGAAAGGAGAACAACAAATTCCATTACTATTATGCGGCTGTTTATGCGCATCGTGAGTGGTGAACAATATCTTCCAATGGGCCTCCGGTAGCTCACAGAGAGTTAAAATTTATTTATTTACAGAAGCATGGTACATCACAGGATGATCAGACCGCACTCAACGCGCCAGCGTATCTGTCGCTTGAGATGTACCTCCCTGGCCATGCCGGCCCGATCCGTCTGCAATGCAACATGAACTGCCTTACTGCTTACTTTACTTACTGCTCTTACAAAGAAGTAACTAGAAAGTATTTGTTCTTTTAGAAAACACATATTTTGCTGAACTGACTGTGGGCAATCATTGAGCATAAATACGAGTTTGCTATGGTACCTGGAACAGCAAGGCATATTCCAGAACTTCTGCTCCCTTCCATAGTCTTCTCCATCTTGGATTGTCTGCGGCATGTCCTTCCCCAGGGATTCAGGTATGAAGAGGCAGCAACAGCCTCCGAATATCCCGAGCGCTCCAAGAGTTATCAGAGGAATTTCAGTTGCAATGGTGGCCTGAAATATTCACCAGTAATTATTGTCAGGTACCTGTGTACTTAGAGAAAACACATGCAAACTGATCTTATTCGTAGTGTTGAGCCAATGGAGAGAAAGGCGATCATTATCTATTGCAAATATCAAATGATGACGATAATAAAAACCACAATATTATTTAGACATATAAAAACAAAGGGTTTTTTAATAGAATAAGGGGCAAATGAGAGATTATTTCTAGCGCTTATTCATCATACCTCTAAAATCATTTGTGCCGGGAGGTTCAAGAGTACGAGCTCTCTGTGTCCTGGTATAGTCGTGTGTTGTGTGCATTTTTAGTACTGTATTTAATAATAAAACTACTTTAACGGATTTTACGATCCCTGCGATATAACGCGACAAAATCCGTTAAAGTAGTTTTATTATAGTGTTTAACATTCGCCCAAGAAATTATTACTGTATTTTCTTTTATATATTCCATTCTTGGAATCGATTTTGCTCGTATAAGGGGGCAAACGAGCACTAACCCACTTCCACCCATGCTCCTATCCACCTCTCGGTATACGGAGCAAATTATGGAAGATGCACGGGGGTTTGCTAACGGGCTCTGTTAACCAACGTGCAATTCTTGACTCCCTACACATTATTTAAGTGCTCTCTCGTTGTTTCACTCTCCCCATTCAGGGGCCTGACACCACGAAGATAGAAGTTGTCATCGGCCTCATCAGTCCGTATTATCTCGATGCAGCTATGTCATTACCTATTCTTCGTCTTCGCGAGCCATGTATGCGTAAATGTCTTCAATTGCCTAAAGCTCTGTTCCGTTGGGACTAAATCCAGGTGATGGACTGGGCCCACTGTCTGCCCTTCGATGCCGTCCAAAATGTTTCGCTCGTTTTTGTACAAGTCACATTCCCACAGTACATGGTCTCTGGTTTCAGTTTCATGACCGCGGGGACACGGTGGCAGTTCCCATAACGCCATCCTATGCAGGCGACCTCTAAAGCACCCGTGCCCTGTTTAGTATCTGTGAAATAACGAACTCAGGTTCCATCCATTGATATGCTAGACGCATTGTAAGTTCTGGAAAGAAGCAGTACGACTCCCTCACGTCGGCACACGCGGCCCAGCGTGACAGCTATGTGGGCAAACGAGCAGTCCGAGTGTTCTGATGACTGCCGATACCCATAAGATTGTCACTGTTATCACTTTGCGTTAGCCTCGCGTGGCGAGAGTTACCCCTCATTCATGCCCATACAATTCAATTGTAATGGGGCATGATACCTTTTAAAACTTACCATATAAACTATATAGGGGACGAGAATTGTTGCGATGTAGCCGACAATATGAATGAGAGCCAGGCCCTGAGCGCGTATGACGGTTGGCAACAGTTCAGCGGAGTACTGTATGCCGATATTATACGAGATGTTCACCGCGAATCTGCCTATGAGCGCCATAGTCGCCGATGGAATACCTGAGAATAGATAGGAGACATAGAGTCAATAAACACTAAACTACAACTGATTTTAGTTGATCTCATGTTTGATCCGTGTGTACCTTTGAATATATTTCCTATGCAACACTACTACATCCATCTATGCAATGGAATTGGACCGGCACGACCGGGGAGTTACCTCTCGCTCACATAATACCGCCGTAAAGTGACATCTTCAGTGTCGCGTTTCAGCCGGTGGCCCATTTAAGGAGAGCAACGCATCGGCATAGTAATTATGTGCATGTTCATGGGCGTCGGTAGTCGTAAAAAGGCGCTGATTGCTCGTTTGCCCCCTAATCTATAAAACTGTTGAGTGTGGAATTAAATTATATGTGATGGGGTGACCAGGATCTGTAAGGATGAGGATGAAAACAGGTCAACACTGGTGGCCATTAACATCTAAAGCGTTTCAGTGGATACTGGAGTGAGAGCGAGCCCCCCCGACCACCATGTTAAGGGCGGCGGCAGTACGCAGATACACTTCCCCGCGACACCAATGTCTAAATGAGAAATAAAACAATTACCATATGGAACTGCTGTAGCCAGGAGGCTGAAGAAACCGCTGGTCACCATTGAACCGAAAGATACCCACCGACGACCCAGTCTGTAAACAACTTATTGAATATAATTAATATAAAAACTAAATTAGAAATATATTGGTACATTTATCTATAATTTATACATTCAGATCCTCACGAACTACATGACGATTCATGATGTATATGAGTGTACCATTGGCCCAAAGGACCCATGTTAAAATTGGTAACGGCTGCACAATCTATATATGATTTACTTGTACGGCTATGTATTGTCATAGGTACGGTGTCGCCCTAATACGGTAGGACTAGGAGCATTACTCTCAGTACGAAAATATTTGGTAACATTTTCGAAGATCCTAGAAGAAATTATGAAAGGAAAATGAAATTTTACTGTCAACTTTGAAGCTTTCACATTTAAGGATAAGTAATTAGTAAAACGGATGTTCGGCGGTTGGTAACAGGTGTAACCGACAAGAAAGCACTTACATGTCCACTATTAAAATGAGAACAATATCGGCAGGGAATTCCAAAGCCGTCCCCACAGTAAACGTGAGGAACATATCCAACCCCAGCGACCCGACGTTCCTCACATGACCGTCGAAGACCATGGCAATGCATATCCACATCGCCAGCAGCAGGATGCTGTGCTTCCTCAGTCTAGGAGTCCTGAACATGTCTAGCGCCGAGTAGCTCTTATTCTCTTGTTCTTTCTTTGCAATTTCTGTGGCAGTTTCCTAAAAAAAAAAAAAGATTTTGATCATACTCAGAGTGGATTTGTAAAAGTAAAAGTTCCCACCCTTATTATACCTACACACGTGACTTTTATTTTTCTAGTATGCATAGCTCAGTCTTATAATGTATATACAACTTCTCATTACAACGACGGTCTCCTGCCCGGTAGAATGACGACTTGGTTCAGGTGATGGGGTGACGTGTGTAGAGTTTGGCCCGGTATGATTTTTGAGACGAATTCATCCTCAGATTGAATTTTGCTCGTAAGAAACTTTTCCTTGCTTTTTCGGTTGCTCGAGAAAAAAGCTCAACTCGTTAAAACTGGAGTATAAAATATGTGTCGTAATAAAGCTCTGTCGTAACGGATATTTATAATCGAATTCCTCCTTAACAGCTCAGCTTATTACTACTTTGTGTCTTTGGTGGGTATATTGAAGTGGTGATACCATGAAATCTGGACTTACCTGAGTTTGACGGTAGGGCTTTGCTTTTGTTATTATTAATTACTAATTATGAAGACTTACCTTAAATTCAGATATAATTTCGTCAGGTATTTTTGTGCCGTTGACTCTTTCACACCTTTTCAAAATTATCAATGCTTCTTCTATACGACCCTGCGATATTAACCACCTGAAATGTGTAAAGATTTTCATCATCATCGGCATGATTATAAGCATTTAGCCGTCCTAGTCGATGGTCCTTAACATAAAGCGATGCGACTGTTTGCAATGTAATAATTGATTTAGCGAAAATTTGAACGAACTTACCGGTATCTTAGTACTGGTAAAATTGAACAATGATTGTTAATAAGTGTTGTTTTCTTTCTTAATCAGTATCACAAATAGTGATATTATATAGATTTTTGAAATATTACTAAACATTTTCGAAAAAAAATGTGAGTACTGAAAATAAACGACATGCCTTACCTTACACTTTCTGGGACAACCCACGGTGTAAAAACAGACAATACTAGTGGAACGCTGGTAATCAGGGTGAAAACTTTCCAATCTGCTACACCCACAGCTATCCAGGGTAGTATAGAACCGGCGAAGGTGAAATAAACTGCTATTGACATGTTTGCTACGAACGTACGCCATTTTGGTCCGACGTATTCGACTACTGAAAATTTTATCCAATGAATTAATTAAATGTAACAAGGCACCTCCGCTGCAGGCTCGGATGAATCGGCACATCCGTATTTAGACTTCGATTGAGGGCACTTTTAACGCGTTCTAAAGAAGCCATACATCGTGGGCCAATCACCTGTTTTTTTACTCCATCACGTGAACAGATGTATGGGCGAACATGTTCCTCTTCAATGCTGTTAACAAAGCTCTCGTGCCTACGGGGTTCTGTTATAAAACAGAAATCGCTCTAAAATATAATATCCTATTATTTTCCAGTTTTATTAACCCTTTTTTATTTACTCCTCTAATAAGGTTCTCATTTCGATTTTTTCTACAACTATTCATAATAAATTTATTATTATTATAACAGAACGTCTGCCTGAGACGAGAAATTAAGGACAAAAAAGACAATTCAACAGCTTAAAATATTATTAATAACTGAAGAGTACTTTTAGTTAGGTTATTACAGTATACCTCCTTGTTTTTTACCAGTCTAGATTTTTTGACAAATTGTACTTACCAACAATGTACATCACGACGAAACAGTTATCATAGGACAGACCCACTAAAAATCTACACAGGCAAAACGACCAGAAACTGTTTGTGAACGCTGTGGCGACTCCTGCGACGAAACCTGTCAAGTTGGTACCTTAAAATAAAAAAGAAACAAACATAATGTGATAATACCAATGTAATACTAAATAATCTTATATCAAAATTTTCTTGATGGCAAATATCTTACCAACTATTGCTGGTATTCTACCATATTTATCAGCGATCCACCCAAATATTAATCCACCAGCTATGGCTCCGCAAAAGAAAATGGATTGTGCAGTCGCTGGGTAGCTGTCTCGGTCGCATACCCATCCTAACTGAAAATAGTATTTCACAGTAAAGATTCTATTTTGTAAATCTAAAATATTTAAATGTGTATTCCAAGTTAACAATTTATGATACCGAAAATAATCGAATCTTTCTTTTAACAAATACCTACGTCTTTGTGGTATTGCTATTAAGTATTTAGGTAATAATAAAATTCAATATAGTACAACTTTTACTAAGAACTGTGTTTTGGCTCTTTGGAGTCTCATTAAGTTTGGAATATTGGGCACTTGCATGTAGGAGGAGCATATACGGATATAAAGAGGAGGTAAGGTTGCCTAACCATCTCTGATAAAATAAACTTAACGCGATGAATATTTTCTATTAGCCTTACCTCTGACGCGATAGTCTTGTACGGAATGTCAGTGTAGTTGTATTCCCATTGATCAACACATTTTTTGATAGGCCACGTCGCATCTGCTGTCAGATTGCCGCTTTCCAGAATGAATTTCCAATCTACATCATAGACGAAGCATTTCTCGAAGGTTCCATTGTTACCCAATGGAATGGACAAGCGACGCCTATAATAGTTATACATTTCATTAATTTTACTTATGCAGAAAATATTATAAACATTACTTATTTTTGCCCGTGGCTCCGTTCACAGCGATCAAATATATTTCTTTGGGATAAAGACAGCTTATGTTATAATCTAGATCGTTATATCTACGACACAGATGAACCAGAACTTTCATCCAAATCATATGGCGTTTATTCTGTGATTAAGTTTCACATATGAAAGCTTCATTAAATCTATTCAAACTATCGTATTTGTAACATTAGTAATGTTACTGTATGGCGCCGGAAGTTGGTTAATGTATAGACGATTTCCTGCCCAAGTGATGCAAATTTACTATTTGTAAACAAATAAAAAAATAAAAATAGTTTACCTTTCTTCTACAGTTAAATTCGCCAGCTCTTGAACAAAGCACCAATGCTCGGATGGAACCACTGTCATAAATATTTGTGCAAAGTAAACGAAAGCAAAGTAAAATGAGAAAGGTATCATTAAGAGGAAGAGGATGCGCTGGAACCAGCCGAAGTCTCCAAGGTACGGGAATAAATCGTCGAGATCTTTGATCTTTCGTCCAGTCGAAGTGCCGTTGGCTGAAAATGAAATAGAGGGACATTTACATTGCATCTTCACGGCCGGCTCAGATGGTAACGTGGTGATAACACCGCGTGTACACGCCAGTCGTTACGGGTTCGAATCCCGCCTAGGTCACATATATTATATGTATTTATATAATAAAAATCATAAATTTATAAAAGTATTAAGTATATATCCCTTGTAGTGTAT
>JAFELO010000376.1:419026-438383 GCA_017140195.1 Eumaeus atala | reverse complement strand
CAATTTTATCTTGAATAAATCCGTATTGAATAATGGACGGGAATAAATTAAGGGACATTAATGGGTTTGGCTACTGGCAAGTTACATCCTCATTATTAATTTGTTGCAGCAATCGAAAGCTCACCGGACACACCTGGTACATTCCATTATTACCCATTACAGAGTTGCCCTTCTTACTACGAACTGACTGGATCAAGACTGGATGTCCTCGCTATATATAGGCAGTTACACTTAGTTACGGCTTCTTAACTTATAGTGTTATAAGTGTTATTTTATTTTATTTTCATTTATTCGGAATTTTTATTTTAGGTAGAGGTAAGTAAGTAGGTGCTGTGTATGATTAGCCGGTGGCTCACTGTGAGAGGGAGGCAAAGGAGGGCAGTACGCATTGGCATACCAATTATGTGGATGTTCATGGGCGCCGGAAGTCGCAAAATGGTTTCGATTTCTCGTTTTATTATATAATAAAGAATACAGCTAGCGCTTACAGTATGAGATCGAGATCAAGATCAAGAAGGCTAATTACAAGTTACTTTCAAAGGTCTACAAAATAATTTATATTTTAGTTTTACTTACTCTTCTTTCCATCCATTTCAGTAATTCTACGTGCCAGGTCAATTTGACCTGGTGAAGTATTTTTTTCAAGTGACTCCATTCTCAAATTGGGTTTTGCGTGTATATGACACTTTTACTGGCGTCTTTCCGGTTACTGAAGACGAAAGCTCAACACGCTGACCTGAAACGTAGAAATAGGTATGTGTAATATATATATTACACATGCGATCAGTGTACATCGCTTTTGTATATATACTTAGTAATAACGAAATCTCAGAAACCTACAAATCTGAAATTTAGGGCAGTTAGTCTTAGTCTCTGGAAATGCAAATAGGATTTGAAAAAATATTGGTACGTTCATTGGTTCCGTTATAGGCTATATATGACATTCCTCATGAACGAGGCAAAAATTTTAACCGGCCGTTTCTATGAAAGATCCCTGCTGCATCTTAATTGAAATTTGGAAACTAAGTCACTGTTATCATTGTGTCTCGGTTACAGAATTGTGTAAATACTGACTACTACTGACAGAATTATAAAACGTTGGTTAAGAGGTTTTAGAGTAACAGCATTATTGTACTATCCTCAAGAAAAAAAAGAGGAAGATTGGAATTTTCTTAATCACATCTTGAGTAGGTCCAATTGGATCGCCACGACCGAGGTTGTACTTGCCCTCCGCCATGGTTCAAGCCTTATCGAAGCAGTGGGGCATAGTAGTCTGGGGTGAATCCAGGCGAAGCCAATTGAACAGAGGGGGATATTTGCACCCCTCTTATAAGAAGAGGGGGCTTAAAGATAAGGAGGAGGAATCGCCCTCGGTGGAGTACCGACTTTCTATATATCTATCTACTTTTCTTATACGACGAGGGGACCTAAGAGCAAAAGGAGCGAGGGGCGAGGATGGGAACCTCAGCCCATTGCACTGTCCCAAAGTCGGTGGGGTTGTCCTGTAGCGCTGGGCAGCGACATCTGTGGAGGTAGAGTTGGTCCCTTAGGGGGCTGACTAGCCGTCGAGGTGCCCTGATGATTGTTGTTCCGGGGCACTGATGGCACTCGCGGTTGTTTTTGTGGGTATTCGACACTATCATATGCCGCGAGTCCCACACACCACTGGACCCCACCCAGGGTCGGCGAAGGCGCGTAAATGCGTTTCCCCGCGTCAACAAAAAGAGAAAAAAAAAAAGGTTGTACTTGCCAAAATGTGAATATTGTGTTCCCATGGCCCATTTGAGAGCAGGGGGAAGGGAAACATATCGGCATATCAATTATGCAGTTTTATGAGCGTAGGTATTACCTCTAAAAAGAAGTATACCTCTACCTAAATAGTACGAAAACATAAAGACAATATAACTTTCAAAGTTAAAGATGTTTCAAACTGAAACATAATTAAATAATTGTTGCTTATTATGTTTATAACATAGTGGTTTCACATAGTGGTCAGTAAGTGGAGTAGTAGAGTATGGTAACTGCGGGGAAAAGGATACATTGTAACACGCACAAACAAGGCAGCGAACCAATCAATTCATAAAGATATTGACGCAATGTGTGTACACTGAGGCGCTTTTGTGCGCCAATTAAAAGCAATTTATACTAGTTGACCCTACGCTGGACAGTTACAGAGCACTTGGAGATGCAATGTTGCAGACTATACCAGCTGACGATCTGCCATAAGATGAAGCTGTGTGGTTCGGCACTACCTGGCGTTTACTGAGGAACATTATTCCATGTGGAGGGGCGCAGACGTCTAAGAGCGTTAGAGAGTTATAATACCATGATAATAATAGTTGAATTAGCTATTATGAACATTCTCATTAGGAACGGATCTCCCCATAGCCGTTGTATAGGGGGTCTGCCGTTTTTCCACTCCAAGCCCAGTCTGCATGCGTTCATATCTGTATGATGCGACTCTACTGGGTTTCTCTGCTCTTCCCTTTTTTATAGCACGAGGGGGCAAACGCGTAATAGGAGCCTTTTGATGACTACCGATTTCGCATAATTGTTACTCCTATAATCACTCCCTCCAATGGGCCACTGGCTGCAATGCAACGAAATTGGGCTGGCACGACCGGTACGTCTCGCTCACAAAATGCGGTCGTAAAGTGATATCTCCAGTGTCGCGTTTCGTGTGGTTTGTGAGTAGCCGGTGACCCATTGATGGGGGGGAGTGGGGCAACGCATCTACCATCTACATAGTAATTATGTAGATGTTGATTGGAGTCGGTAGTCAAGAAAAGGCTTCGATTGCTCGTTTGCGTGCTATTCTATAAAAAAAAGAAACAATATTTTAAGATATTAAATATTCTCTAGAATTACATAACATGAGACTGGCTCTCTTAATACAATTTAATCCCTAAAGTGGTAAAACAAGTACGTATGTTTATTGTTCTCTATACAGAGGCTAGATAAACATGATATAGACATTTATGTAACAAGTGTTTATTTATGTAACGTGTGTCTATTTCAGTAACTCCTCTGGCAGCCTGCTTTGCAAGGTCTTTTATAACATCATGCCAATCCAACTCAGAGGCAGATATGCAGTCAAGTTTATATAAACTGTAACTTAAGACAGTGCACATATAGGTATAACGCAGTTGAATACTAAATATACTCCAGCAATCCGACATGGTTTTCGTAATGTATTCTGGCAATTGTATTAGCTAGCTCATAGTTTTGACAATTCAGTATCTCACGTTCGACTACGAACAGTCCGAACGACATCTCGGGAATACTAATTCCAGTACGATTCGCGATTTGTCTAGCTGAAATAATACCGCCGTACCGGTCAGGTTTGGTTAGGTTAGGTTACCGGTCCGAGACTACCGCGCGCGAGTTCTTTCATCCGTCTGCAGGAGAGAGGGCATCTGTCCCTCTTACTTGCGAACCCAAGCCTAGTCTCGTGGCCAGACGAACACTCGTGGCAATCTGACGAAGCTGTATTTGCCTTCCCTTCGCTTAACATAAGTTCAGATCAGAAAAAAAAAACAGTGCAGTATACTTTAAGCCTTTTTAGCATAAAGAGTCACCTCGGAGTCTTTGACAATTAAGCGATTTCAAGTGAAATCAATGACGCCCGACGTTTTGCTAACGGCCGATGCCCAGATGATGTCAGCCTATTTTTTGTAACTTAACATGGTTTTTAGTATGCAGTGGTTTTATCTAGTTGAACGTTTGTTTAATTTTTCCTCGCGTGATCTACACTATCAGTATTAACTTCTTAGGGATTCGAAATAATACAAAAAAATATTACAATAATGCTATTTCTTCCATGTTAAAAACTTTTATATTGAAATCACCTAAAGTTGGGTGTAGAAATAAGATTTTATATAATCCCATAGAAATTAGCATCATTGAGGGTTTCCGTGACCAACTTTCAACTCCATCATCAGACTCAACATATCATCTGCATGTCCTTGGCAATACAAATTGAACGAGTCCACAATTCCCTTGGGGATGGCAGTCTTCCCCTCCAATAAGCCACAAGCTACTCATAAACCGTACTTTGTGGTGGGGTGGTGTCAGGTGAGTGAAGCGGCCGGAGAGAGAGTCACTCGCTCACATGATACCGCCGCTGTAAAGTGACATCGTCGGTGTGGAGGAAAGGAGGGCAACGCATCGACATATGCGGCTGTTCAGGGGCGTCGGTAGTATAAAGTTTGGGATTTTCTCGTTTGCCCCCATAACTATAACTAATATTCCGTAGGAGAATAGCGAACACCAGCGGCTAGAATGGTGCAGTGTTTGTCCAACTTCTATGAACCACACCTGTGAACAGTTCCATTTTAGCCGTAAAGACGTTCGCACTCGTGTGGCAGTCATTCCCTAAATAAATGTTGTTCGTTTTACGTTTAAAAATAGACACGGCGTCATTAAACAGACTCCAAACAGCGCTAATCAACAGTTTATAGACTCACCTAGTAAATTGGTAAGATCTTAAAAAGACAATATGTACATCGTACACTTATGAGAAGTCGGAACATGCATATGTTATGAAATAAATTTGCTAGATATATAATAAACTACATTTAGATACTTCATTGTACCTACAATTACTATATTATTTACATCCTTATTTATTGTGTACATGTGACTTTACTTATATTTACATAAGGCAAAGTAGTATCCATTATTGAGTGTATGCTAAGTTAAAATATATACCTAGTTAATGTTTTATGTCTACACAAGTGCAGGTATGTGAAGAGAAACGTAAACAGGTTCGTGTCAATGGATATAAATATTATTATTTACCCGTCCCTGAGATGACAGTCCTTTTATATGATTAGAGCCTCATATACAATGGGGCTTTTTATATATTAACCAACTGAATGTGAATAATTGGTGATCATCAAAATCTACATGAGTTACAACTAGAAGCTCTTCATTCCTGTCTGGAAAACAAAACGCTTTCGCTGACTTCGTCGCCTTCTGTCCGGCGGATTCTATCGTAAAAGAATAAAATACTGCTATAAACATAATGAAAATATGATATGTATGTACAGATAATTTGCGCCAGCACCTACTTTGCTCTTCTAAAAGAATAGTCACAAAATAATATTTAAAAACATTTATAAAAATCTCCCTTTACATATACAGAGAGACTGTGTAGCTGGCTCCGTTTGTGGTTAGTATGAACTAATAAGAATCTTTACCAAGTTACAAAGGAATTACTAAATCCGAATACCATAAGTTACAATAAAGATAGCGCGTTCATAATAATAGGCGAGGACTTACCTGAATGTTATTTCCTCAGAAAAGGCGAAAGGAAGTTGAGAAAATAGACTGTGGAGGTAAATTATAAAGAATCTTGTTAGTCGACAAGCGTGCGGCCGCACTATAACTGATTCGTTATTTCGCGAACGCTTAAATTAGAGTCCTGTACATTCAGCTAGGAAAATGTTATATAAAAATGTACTTTAGACATTTATTTGTTTCGCGAGGAAATATATTTACGCCTTACCACCGGTGCAGAGTGCGACCCCATGGCTGTGTGGGATTACCCACGCGCACGGATGTGTCGAATACCTGCTAATTTAAATCTAAACTAGCTAATGATAATGATAATCTAGAAATAAACTTATGAGATAGTATGGTTAGTGAGTAGCCGGTGTCCAACTGTATGGAAGGAGGAAAGGACGGCATTGTATCTGCAATAATAATTGGTGTTGTAACGTCATTCGTTCTGTATTTATGCAATTAATTTTAGGATATTACAAGGATCGGTATTGAGAAGAAAAATATTTACACCTTAAGAAATAGTTGCTACTATGATTTTTCCATTTAAAGCTCGCAAATCGAAACCTTTAGATAAAAATTTAAATTGTTGCATACTCGTATTTTCTTATCATGAAAAGGTTGAAATAGATCACTATAAGCAATAATATCCCTTCAGCTGTGGTCAGACAGATTGAAGACGACTCGTCTGCGTGTTATTGTCCTAGCAGAGCGCTTTCATTCCAGCTGACACAGCTTTTGACGGGGCACAGTTACCTCTGTGAGGTGGCTAGAAGGCTAGGCAAGAAGCTACGCTTACACCCACCTGCTTCCTTTGTGATGCAGCCTGGGAAACGGGAATTCACACTGTGTGTCCTGACAGATGAAACGGCGGCAGACCTCACCCGCTAGCGGCATTAATTTGTGCCATATCGGGTAGCGAGGAGAGGAATGCAACATACTGTTTTGGAAAAAGTGTCATGTGACGCAAAAGAGGCGGATTCCGTTAGAGAAATTCATTCTCCAGCAGCAAAAAAATATGTGCATAAAATTATTGGCAAAATACTATGCAGAGCAATTAAAATAGTTTATTAGGACATAACATTTGCAAAAGTTACAAAGAAATAAAAGAAATATATCTAAAAGAATATAAAACCCCATTGTTTTTCTTTCAAGTACACTTTTCCAAAATTCCCTTGTTTTTTCTTTCCACGTTTTCTTTCTTTTAACTATATTTTTACTTAATATTTTTTGAGTTTCTGTCAAATTTAAATTACATAAATTTTGCTAATTAAAGGTCTACATTTTAAGACTATATATCATATTGATGTTTTAAGTTTACGTGGATGTTAGTCATTACAATAAAACTACTTTTACGGATTTTATCGCGGTTTATTAAATTATTTATGTAGCCCGACGTTTCAGAAGCTTTACAGCAACCACGTTGACCAAGTTTTATTGTAATGACTATATATATCATGATTGAGTTTTAAATGTGAAATCAATCAAAAAGTATCCTTCATTTCAAATTTCTTAAATTTTAATAGTTTAGTATGTATGGGCCAAAAACGAGTGATCTTTTCTTACAGCTTTTGCAAGCTTATACGTGCTATAATATATGAGGGGTATATAATTACGGCTACTAGTGTCAGTGTTCGTCGGAAGCTTCTAACTTCTCGTTACCACTTTTACTATAAAGAATTAAATTCTCGAGCATGATCGAATTCATACTTCGACTCGTACTTGGCTATATCCGCGCTTGTCTATGGGCCTCGATAGTTGTGAAAGGCTTCGATCTCTCGTTTGTCCCCTTTGCTATATAAATAATACCTTAATATAGCTATGAAATGATTGCTTTTATCACCAAACCTTACAAAGTGACGAGAGTTAAATAGGCTCTGGTTCGCAGACTGAACGTATGTCATCTCACAGAAATTTAGAACAATTTAAAAGTGAATTTATGAGAATATCCAAGTGTTTCACATTAATTCCGAATTTCATATAGGTTAGTCTATTTTCCTAGACATACCTTAAAACCCTTTTAACTTGTTTAACTAGACGTTTTAACAACTCCACAGTTACAGTTCACTGTGAACCCGTCTCCACGGTTCAGCTGATGTCAGGTTGTGAATTACCGCTCCGCTCTCGCTGCAATCGCATCGTAGGATGAGCCCAGGAACGTACTCAAATCAATTATTATTTCACAACACAACCTGCACCCTATGCATAACTGCCGTTCCTGACATTATAAATAAGTATTTGTATATTTTTTTAATTTGTATATTCACGCCGTTTAGGCACAAAAATTCGAACGTTGAACCTGTACAGGTAAATAAATGAGTGTATTCCATAAAATATATGTACCTAAGATAGTATCCACGTACATGTTGTACTCGGTAAATAATCTTTGTAAAAGACGATTCCGTTACAGCCAAAACTTATATGATTTAGAAGTGCATCGATGGGCATACCCACGTATTACGTCACTAACTATTGTCACGCTTCGTGTGGTTACGTTGTAGTTCTCTAGTTCCGTATAGGGAGAGAACCCAGTTGCCCGTTTGCCGATTCAACAAAAAGTACAACTTTCCGAAACATCCTGACTTGTCTTATTCTTGAAAGTATTTATTGTCTTTCCATGGATGGTGCTGGTAAACAAATGACTGTGTCTCTTTATATTATTGTAGTTAGCGTAACACCGATAATGTAGGTTAAGGTTTACACATTTATGGTACACCTAACTACAAAAGCATATTGTACAGCACGCACTGATTTACAATATTCAGCTTCTATGAATTCACGTAGTCTATAAAATCATAAAGATTATCTAAATATAACCCGAAAATTATGTCGACAGTACATTTTAGACTTTGTGATAAAAATACTTGCGCATTTACAGCTTAAGAAGAGAAGATTGTTTAATATTTGGAGAATTTCCATCAAATAACTCATAAGCCTAATGTAATATTACATACCGGTTAACTTATTATTCCTATCTGTAGATAAGGTTTACAACCGCGCCTGCAGCTCGGCGTGACGTATGTGGAATTAATTCCTATTTATGGTTTCTTTTTGCGGTGGCAGGCGTCACCCAAAGAATTTCAAGAGAAGGGCAGAAGTCCTTTAAAAAGAAGACAGAAGGATATACTAAACACTATCTGTAAGATTTTAAATATAATTTTATTATTTTTTGTTTAGCATTGCAGCCGGATATGCTATTTCTTAAGGGAGGAAGTACGTCACGTGCATTACTTTACTTGTATTGTGAAGGAGAATCCGTATGGCCCAACAGGGAGATTTACGTTAACACGTTGCCTTCCTTATATAACGCGGTGCATATACTCTGGATGTACGACTGTCTGTGGACGCCAGTAGAGCCTTATTGTGTAGTAAAAAAGTTGCTTCGTTCATGTAAGAAATTCCATTACATCGAGATCTTCCTCTAGTTTTCATTATTATTTTTAAAATGCCACTGTACTCCGCCAGATATTGGCATTCTTTAACAAACTTATTTTTAATAAATTACATTGTATAGAATGAGAGAATAATTCTTTTGTTGTATAGCTATTTTATTTACACGGGCGCTTATAAATAAATTTGTACAAAAATGTTTTTCCAAACTCCTTAATATAACACCTATAACGCTAATATCTTAATTTACGCGTCTTCCTTCGTTGTATTACTTCTAAACGACCTGGACGACAGCCGTACGGAAGCCCTGACGGATGCCCTGGATCCAATAGCTGTGGACCGTATGAAGTGTTCTTCCTGTATTTTCGGGATTGAATTGCGTTTTCTGTATTTTTCTGAATCATGTCCCTTTGTTTTCCTGTTTTTATATAAAAAGAAGCATTTAGCATAGGAGTAGTAATTAATAAAAAAACAGACCAAGTGTGAACAGGAGACGCCCGTGATGATGAATGGTATGGTGATACGGCCTCGTGATAGACAGGCGTAGAACCTCCAATTTGATGTAGCTCTCGCTTACATCAGTGGTTCATGAAAGAGAATCTGCATCACTTCTGTGTGGATGTTTATGGGCGTCGGTAGTAACCAAAAAGGAGTAAACTGTTGCTTTAGTTAAGTTATGGCATGTGTTTGGTAAAAATATACATAAAACAAAATGCTCGCCTTGGAAAGCATGGCATGTCCCAAAACTTCTGGTCTTTCCCAAAGTCCTCGCCGTCAGCGAGTGTTTGGGGCATTTCTGTGTCCATAGTCTCTGGTAGCATCAGACAGAGGACCCCTCCGGCTATTCCTAGGACTCCTAGTATTAGGAGCGGAAGTTCTTGGGATATGTTAGCCTGGAACGTTATAATATCATTTATTTAATTTAAATTATATTAAAGTATTTATATTATTACGAGGAAGGGGCAGAATACTATTTGATAGGCCTACTGTAACAACCACTTACCTCAATGTAAATCATAAGAACAATAATAATATCTGTGGACTCATTACACCACGCCAGCCCAGTCCTGATGTAAGTACCGTAAGGACTTGTTTTACAGGTACTATTATACAGGACTATCCGCCGTTTTACCAACTGAGCCAGCCGGTCGTTAAATAGGGTAACATTAAACAAAATATTCTCTATTTACACTGTGGGAGCGAAGACGATAAAAAATTGCGCTGCTTGTTATATATGGCTTTTAACATATTGCGAAGATCATTACTGCACGACCATTTTATGTGATTTTTTTATGTATGTGTATGTTGTTATGCTACATTTGACTCAAACACTCTAATAATAATATTTGAGAAGGGAATGATAGAAATAGAAGAATGGAACAGTGAGGTATACGGTACTTAGAGGACTTTTCAAATTTCATGAGGTCTAAAACATCACGTGCGCACTAAAAAATCTTTGCACAAATAATACACTTGCCCAAAATTCTGTCGCGGGTTAAAAAAGACGTAACCTAACAGCGACACCGTAAAAAGAAAAGGAATATTTTATCCAAGAACAGGAACTCATGTAACTCACCAAGTACACCACAAATGGCGCCACTATAGACGCCACGTAGCCCATGATGTGTATGAGGGCGACGCCCTGCGCCCGCACCACCGTGGGCAGCAGCTCCGCCGCGTACTGTAGCCCAATGTTGTATGAAATGTTCACCGCGAACCGGCCCAGGATGGCTAGCGACGCCGATGGGCCTCCTGTACTCAGAGAACAAACATATAACGCATTATCTTAAGATGGACATTTAAAGTCAGATGAGCATAGAATACAAGCGACATGCAAACTTCGAGACGCTAATGCCGTATGCTGAGGTATTGGCCTCCCAAACCAGCCCATGGGGCTTAACGAACCAACTTAGTAGCCGTTAGGCTCTCTAAAACAGAAAAGGAAGAGCATAAAATGCGATTGCATAGCATTCGCAGCACTTTATCGTATCTCTGCTCACATCATCGACCATAGTCTTTGACCACATCTTTCCGACACAACCTCAACATTCGAACGACACTGGTCGGTTTCAGTTTGCCTGTTGATCTTGCGTGTGGTTTATACTCACCTACAGGGACAGCGGTGGCCAGCAGACTAAACACTCCGCTGACAACCATGGAACCGCACGCCAGCCACCGACGGCCCCACCTGTGCCAGATAAAACATTAGTACCTATAAATCATTCTTCTCTTCGACCATTTTAATCTACTACGACTATCGTGCTTAACGAGAGTATTAACACACGTCAGCGTATAGTGGGACAAATAGACAACGTTTAAATTTCATTAAATTGAAATAAAAACCAACAGCTTCAATACATATTTTTATGTAGGTTCATGTGCATTTCTGTGTTCTTGGTACAGCCTTGGAGTAAAAAGAGGAATCTAAAAACGAGTCGTAGGCATCATATATCATATTTTTGTAAGAGGTGGTGTCGTGCTGCATTGCGGTTGAATTGGGGGGAGGCATCTGTCGCTCACAGGATACCGGCTTCAAGTGACTTATCTTTGGTGCCGCGTATTGTGCGGTTTGCGAGTTAGCCGATGGCCCATTGGGGGAGGTGAAAATTAGTGCAACGCATTGGCATAATAATTATACTGATGTTCATAGGCGTGGTTAGTCGTAAAAAGGCTCCGATTTCTCGTTTGTCCTCCTGTACTATAAAAAGGCAGAAGAACATTCGTGAAGCTTTTCAGGATGTAGCGGGGAAAACACCAACTCCTTCGACGCTGCCAGTCAAGTGCAAGGTATTTATACGTTGCAAACTTTGTAACGTGCAGATACTCGTAATTATGTTCGTTTATTCCTTCCAAATTAAAGGAAAAGTTTCTAAAAAACCTGCCCAAGGTCTACTTGTGGTAGAGTACTACACGCATTTGTATGCAGGCAATCAATAAAACTATTATTTCTAGGTATTGGTTGCGATTTTACCGCAACAAAAAATCAGTGAACTTGAAATACATAACTGGTTCAGTAGTAAAAAATAATTAAAACAAAATAAAGTATAAAAAGTAGTATAAATCATTTTCCTCGTTTGCTTATTCTTTTGTTTGACATTCAATATAAAACGTGAATAATTATACATGTGAATATGTATAGATAAAAGGGATTCTATAATTAAGTAAGGATGACGAAAATAATTTTTAACCCTCCCCTTGTAAGGTTCCCCCTTCAACAAAACCCATTAAATTAAGGGTGCGCAATATTTTTATAACCAGAGACTTTTAAGCAGACCAGTGAGTAAGTCGCTCGTAGAGTATATAATAATATGATAATGTAATAATAATATCTGTGGACTTGTGACACCACGTTGGCCCAGTAGTGAGATAAGTACCGCAAGGACTTGTGTTACACGCACTAGACAATGGAAATATATATTTAATATTCCTATAAATTTAAAAAGTCTTATATATTTAAAATTTTATTATAGAAATGCAGATAATACATGTATATAATAATATCTATAATATAATAATAATATCTATCACCTAGGCGGGAACTAACCCAGCCGGTCGACTAGTACCATCATCATCATCAGCACGACAACGTCCACTGCCGCACATGTGCATCCCCCATGGAGCGCCATATAGACGTATGGCGCTCCATGGGGGATGCTCTATGGACGAGCCATTTGCATCCACATAAAGTATATTTCAGCGTACAGTTCCGATGTTTATCCGATCCGCTACATTGTTTTCTATTCGTATTTTCTTTGTGACATTGGCACAACCACGTGATAACCAGATTAGTACCAAGTTACTTCTGATGGGTATATCTGTCTCGCCAAGATCGACAGCGGCCACCACTTGATGTGATAACAGGGAGTCCGAGGGAATGCATAAAACTGCGATTCGCAAAGAATTTAATAAGAAGAAAATAGAAGTAGGAATATTTCCAGCCCCTCCCCAATGAAGGCGGAGACAGTACAGGTAACGGGACTAGTATCAAGAATGTTACCTGTCAAGAACTAAAGTTAAGAACGTGTCTGCGGGAAATTCCGTAACCGTGGCGATAGTAAACGTGAAGAATATGTCCAGCCCGAGCGAGCCCACGTTCCGCACGTGGCCGTCGAACACTAGCGATATGGCCATCCATATTACGATAAGGAGAAGGGCGTTCCTTCGTAACCTCGGCGTTCGGAAGATGTCCAACACGGAGTAAGTTCTGGTTTCAGTCTCTGACTCTTTGATTTTCTTCTGACTAGCTTCCTGAAATTTTAAACAACTTTAGACTATGCACGTCAGTGCAGTGAAATTCACAATATGTGGTGCTAAGAAGGTATTCGGTCACAAATACTGAATTCTAGAGTTGGATTACCAGCTTGGCGACGATTACACTTTTAACTTTATTTTAGAATTAATAAGTCAAAAAATGTGTCTGTTGAGTCGCCGCATCGGTGTTACAAATCGTTTTGAATCTAAAGCTAATCGTATTTCGTGATCGACCTCGTTATCATATATTTAAAGATTTAAATTAAGAAGCTATATAGAATTATAGTTCAAATAGCTATATCTAGAAAATATAAATTATACGCTCTCTATTATGAGACCATATTTAATTCCAGGCTTTCTTTTCCAAATACAAACGTGTACCTACCGTTGACTTTATTCATAAAATAACCGTACTTACCGTAAATTCACTAAGGACTTTCTCGGGAATTTTGTTACGGTTAATCCTTTCGAATTTTTTCATTATAACTAAAGCCTTGTCCAACTTTCCCTGTGACAGCAACCATCTAGAATTGGTCAAACAAACATTATAAATTAAATTAACTTTAAAGGAAAGTAATAAAAACTAGTGAAGGATGGCATCGCACCTTCATAACCTTTGAGTGTAGTTGTTTGTGGGCGCCGGTAATCAGCAAGACGCTCCAATTGCTACAAAAAGATATTTCAGTACCTGGCACTTTCTGGGACCAACCATGGCGTGGCTGCAGCGAAGATGAACGGTGCACTGATGCCCAGAGCGTACGTTCTCCAGTCGTCCGCCCACAGCGCTATCCAGGGTAGCAGCGACGCGCCGAGCGTAAAGAAAATAGCTATCGACATATTTGCGACGAAGGTCCGCCATTTTGGACCGACGTACTCTAGGACTGAAATGAAGTACAACTTATTTAATTGCAAATTTCGTCTTAAGCTATATTTAGTAGGTACTCTTAAGTTTGATTTTAAAATGTAAAACATTTGAAAGAATTCACACGTTATGTGTTTACATTAAGACGTAGAATGTTATTTAGTAAATGCAGCAAAAAATACCACTTAATTATCACATTGTATATAAGTATTGATGAAGCCATATCGATTTTCACATCTCACCTAGGATATACATCATGGTGAAGCAGTTGTCAAACGCGAGCCCTACCAGGAATCTGCACAGCGCGAACGACCAGAAGCTGTGGCAGAAGGCAGTGGCGATACCTCCGACAAAACCCATTAAATTTGTGCCTGGAACAAATAATTTAGTCATCATGCAATGGAATCAACATATGAAGGGTCTACCCTCCTCGTCGCATCTCTTAACAAAAGTTATTTTTTGTAGTTACACCCCGTAAACGAGAAATCAGAGCCATTTTATGACTACCGACGCCCATAAACACAAATACTATGCCGATGCGCTGCCCTCTTTGATCATTCACCCCAATGGGCTATATTGAAAAAATAGTTCCGTTTTTGAAATTATTGGAATTCAAATGTGTGGTATACGTATTCTAATTATTAGTTTACAATCTCTGCCCGTTTTGCCGTAAAGTCTATTCTAAGTCATAATGATAACGATCATGGCATTAGACAAACACCTTCCATAAGATTTATAATTAATTATTTAGGACCTTTGGAGGGTTTGAACGTTATTAGGTTTTTAATATCTTACCCACTAAGGCCGGAATTCTTCCATATTTGTCAGCCATCCATCCAAAGATAAGGCCGCCAACTATAGCGCCACAGAAGAATATGGCCTGCGCGGTGGCAGCTAGGTTATCATTGTCGCATACCCAGTCTAGCTGAAATATTATGAATGTTAACATTTATGAGATGTATCACGAAAGAAAGGACCGTCAGCCCTTTGGATAAGGGATAATTAGTCTCCGACTAATTAGACAATAGGACAAACTCGTTATGCCCATTACCCCATTGGTCCCACCATCACCACGACTATCATCATCATCATTAAGATTGGTAGCCAAGCCGTGTTGATGTGATTTTAGTTTTCGTGTGAATTCGACTTCTAGTCACTTCAGGAAACATCGTGAAAATAATTACATACCTGACTAGAATGGATAAGAAGCAGAAAAAAGCACTGTTATTGCTGCGTTGCAGCTGAATCGTGTGGTCACGAAAGGGAAAGACGCCACGAGACATGTTTTACACCCGGTGTACCCTTGTGTCTCAGAAAGCATGTCAAACTGTTTTTGTCCTGCGCCTGATTTCTCTCCGGTCGAGTCGGATTGCCTATTCGCACTTGTGTCCTGTGCAGATGACACTTCAAAATGATGACCGCTAAAGTCCAAATTCAGCTAGGACGACATTATGCGGTTACTAAAGACAGTCGGTCGCTCCCACGTCACGTTTGCCTCTTACTACACGAACAATATGTTACTCATACCTGTGAGGCAATGGTTTCGTATGGCACATCGCTCCTGTTGTACTCCCAGCCGCTGGTGCACGGTACGATGGGCCACTCGTCGTCGGGGGTGGTTCGTCCCGCTGCTAGCGCTGCGTCCCAGTCGGCGGAGTACATGTGGCACCTGTCGTGGGAGAACGGGCCTGCCGACTTCGGTGGTATCGCGAGCGCCCGTCTGGAACAGTCGATGTGTACTATAATAACATAAGTGGCAGAGCAGTTCCTCACCATGATTCAAGCCTAGTCTTGGTGGTTTGGCCCAGTAGCCTGAGGTAAACCCTGACACCTTGGGCGAAGCCAATCGAATAGAGGGGGCTACTCTTTGTACGCCTCCAAGAAGAGTAGGGTACTAGAGAACAGGAGGAGGAGGCGTTCTTAACACCCCTCTAATAATACGGGAATAAAGAACAGCAGAAGGTGGCGAATCTGCACACGGGGCAAGGGGTGACGATGGGAAACTCATTGCACTGTCCCAACGTTGTTGGGTAATCCCAGGGTAATCCTGTGGTGCAGGGCAATCCCTTTGTAGAGGAATCGTCCGTCCCTTAGAGGACGACTAGCCTTCGTGGTGTCCTGATGATTTGTTCTTCTCACCAAACGCGGCACCGATGGTCCACGCAGTGGTTTTTGTGAGTATTCGGAACTGTAATGTTCCGCGAGCCCCACACACAACTGGACCCACCCGGAGCAGGCGCATGAATGCTTTTGCCCGCGTCAGCCATAAAAAAGGTGGCAGAGAATATGGTAATGACTGAGATATGGAGATCTGCTACAGCATGTCTCGTAGACGCGTTACCGACACATTATAATTATGAGAAAAAAGGAGAGTCTAAACCGAGGGTTCCGTACCAATGGGGGGTTTGAGCATTACAATTTACAACTTATAAAAGTTGTCGTGGTCTAGTCGTAAGTATGTTCATCGACAGCCGCAAGGTCCTGGGTTCGAGCACCGGGTCGGGCCAATGTTTTATTGGGATTTCTCAATCTCTAGTAACAATCCGGAGTCAGGAAGTGGGCGGTGTTACATGCCCGTGCGTCGGAGAGCACGCTTAGCCGTCGGTCTTGCGCCTGATTCCTCTCCGGTCTGTTTGGAATGTCGTCCCATCGGAATAGGAAAGTAAGGGAATAGGGAGTGTACTTGTGCCTGCGGTGCTACCAGTTCGTAAAATTCCGGTAGAACGACATTACTACTATTATTAGCGGCGCCATTTTGTATGAAACAAATCATAAATTTGTAACGGTTTTTTTTTAGGAGCCTATTTATAACTAACGACGATCATACATGCAGACGAGCAATCGTATAGAAAGTATGCTCATAAAATACTGTATCTTTTTTACTTAAAAGTGCGCTTCTTTCTTGTGCTTCAAGATCAAGAGATTCAAGTTAAACACATGTAGAGGAGGTATTTTACTTGAACTTAAGGTTTTGATCTTGCTTAGATATTATATCAGGTTATATATTTTTATTTATCTACAAAAAAGCGAATGACGTGTCTATTAGATCTTATTACTAGGCTCGATTGGCAATCGCAGAGACTCGGCAGACTTGTAGGTATAACATATTGAAATCAAATTGACGCTGGAATAATTCACCTTGCGTTGCTCAACGCAACTCCGCTCTAGGCACGTTTGAGCCTAGGTCAGGAGCTTAAGTGAACGTACCGCTCACTCTGCCGCGAACCAACTGCAAATAATATCGTTTGCTATTGCACGCCTCATGACGCGAAGGGTTCGAGGTTGTGCTTTGACACTCGACAGATTTAACGAGAAATTGTATGACATGAACTTTAAATAATTTTAAGTACTAATTACTTGTCATTGAAACTTTTATGACGATATGAGCATTATTAATTATAAGTAAATACCATTATAAGTTTTTTTTTAATTTCTAAGCAGAACGAACGCATGTCGATTGTGTAGTATTGGACCAAGTGAATTTCTCCGCAGCCGTCGGGTGGAGGTCGTAGAAGGGGCTATATATATAGTCGCTTCTACCGCTCTTCTTTTCCGCAGCCTCCAAGCCAGGATCCAGGCTGGGTACGTGACCTCGTTTAAGGCCTCGGTGTTGTAGGGTTACTCTAAGTGTCGAAATAACGCCCTTATTGTGATGAAGGTCGGTCCTTGTCCAGAGACAGGCCAGTCGCCGAGATGTCCGTCGCTGACAAATCCGGTACACTCCACCACGGCGGCCGGCAGCGGTCTTTAGTCGGCAGCAGCACAGTATGTGCTGAGTCCGACACACCCTTCCGAAACTCGGTACCAGTTATATACAGTACAGAATACAGCATATTCTGCTTTAAAGAAAAACAGAGAGAAAACAGGGAATGGTCCGACAGCATGAAGTGCTCTCCGAGGCACGGGGGTGTAACACCGCCAGGTTTCTGACTTCGGACGGTTATAAGAAATTGAAAAATCCTAAAAATACGTAAAATCCTGAAAAGACCAGACAAATTCTTCAAGTACTGTTCTTATACCACGTGGTCATGAGAGCGCACTAAATACCACACGAGTAAGTCTAACCATATCAATATTTCCAAGGTTTCTGAATTGCATTGAATCGTTACCCTTTGAATATGGAGTCTAATTCACCAAGGTTTATCTATACATTGTTAAGGAAAAACTTAATCAGAGTATTTCCTTTTTATCTTAGATGTTAATGTCAATTGATAGAAGACTTGCAATGAGTTTACCTATTGAATGTGTGTGCCTCATTCACATTTTATCGTCACTTTCACATTTCATCTACATAAAGAATGACCAAAATAACTAAAACAATAACTAAAATCTGCTTATTTCGTTTGACGCTTTATCTTTTTTTAAATAATAAGTGGCTTGCCCCCTTATACTTTAAAAAAAAATAAAGCGAGCAATCAGAGCCTTTTTTACAACTATCAACGCCCACGAACATTCACATAAATACTGTGCCGATGCGTTGCCCTCCTTCCCCCCTCCCCAATTTGCCACCGGCTGCTCACAAACCGCACGAAACGCGACACTAAAGATGTCATTTACGGCGGTATTATGTGAGCGAGAGGCGGTATTACCTGCCCGGTCGTGGCGGCCCAATTCCGTTGCGCTGGAGGAGGTCGTGGCCTGCACCACGCGCAGCGCTGCCTCCTCCTATGCAGCATGGTACTACCTCTACCCATATTTATATCCCATATTTTTTTTTAGATTTTACACGTTAACGTCAATTGATAGAAAATATTCTCATTAGATATTAATTACAATATAGTTTTGACTGCCATGGTATAGTGGTAACCATGTTTGACCTGGTCCCGGTTTCGTGGAGGCTACCCCCAACTCGGGTAGTAGCTCCAGATTCGATCCAGGTCATGTACCAATGAGTTTTTCTAATTTAGGTACATTTTCTGAGAACTCGTACGGTGAAAGTGAACATCATGAGGAAACCCGGATTCGCGTATTCCAATTCGATCGAATCTAGGATTAGCTAGGATTGGGTTCTGAGTCAGACGGCAGTCGCTCTGTGTAGAAACTGGCGCCCCCGTCAAATCCCCTAGAGTAGGTTGTTGACCCGGCATCATGGAATATGGAAACGGCATCCTAGGATAAGATTAGGAGGAAGATAATCTTACTAGCTGTCACCCGCGACTTCTTTCGCGTGGACTAAAGACAAAATCACGTGCATAAGTTATTATTTCTATAGTTTATGTGTTATTTTGAATTATAATATTTGTTGTAAGTACACCCCTATCTCCAAGCAAAACACATTTCATGACTACATGGTTATACCTAGTGGCAGTCTGGAAGATATTAGCTTAAAGCCATAAGGTAGCCTATTGTACTTTTGAATTTAATAGCTTTAATCATCTTGTAAGCAATTTTTATTTGTGTGCAATAAACAAATATTGCTTATTATTATTGTAAATAGGACTGGTCCGCAAGTTTTTTGGTATTAAACGTGTAATGTTGGATGTTTCTTTGTCCGATGGAATTCGTAACGCAGTCACAAGGTAGATAACTAAAGCATCCGATATCACAAGAAAAATAAGCTCCCTGAAGTGG